>JAQIWJ010000005.1:0-62198 GCA_034695185.1 Discolaimus major
GTGGCCCAAGAATTGGGAAGAATGTGGAAAGATTTGACGGAAACGGAGAAGAAGAAATACGAGGAAATGGCCAAGAACGACAAAGTTCGTTACGAAGGGGTAAGTGGAATTCGATTATTGATGAACTAAAGCTTGATCATTTTCTAAATAGTCCAATATTTTCAGGAAATGCGCGATTACAAAGCCGGCGGAGCTACGGGTGCCCCAGCTATGAAGAAAGGCAGAGGTGCCGCTGCGTCCACGTCGGCCGCCCAGTCGCAATCGGTGGACGACGAACCGGACGATGACGACGATTGAATCGAACGAAGCAACACACAAAGCGTCAGGTGAGAATGAATGTAATTTGATGTAGGATTTTTTTGTGGTTCAATTTTTGATCGAATGTTCTCCCGAGCGTTTCAAAAATTCAGTTTTTTCTCTCAATTATGCGGGAATTTATATGAAAAGCCTAGGCGCAGGTTTGAATACGATGTTATGCTAAGCATTTTTCCTGATAGCGAAAATGAGCTATTCATCTAATTTCTCGTATTTTTCTTTGTTTTCGTTGACATTCCTTCATGTAATGCGTTTTATGTGAACGCATTATTACATGTATAAGGTTTTCTGTACTGTATATAAAAATTTCAATGAAATGTATTCGTCTGTGCCAATTAAATTCACTGAATATTCAATCGTGTAATTGTACTGTATCTTCACATTTTGCCAAATTGCTTCAAGCATTTTGGATGCTGCCTGGTTCATTATAGAAAATGTTTGTTCGGAAGCGTGAATATTCTACGTTAGCCGTGACAAAAGTGCTTTGGATCTTTGCCAATTAATGTTGGATTTTCTCCTTTTCACTCTAATTTTGGCTGATCAGATCAATTATTTTTCTCTTCTATTGATCTATTGCTGGTAAGATGAAATTTTGCTCATGAATATTTTACCTGAAATCTGCTAGAATGCAATCATGGCTTCACATGACAAGTACAGAAAATATTCCATTCGAGTTTGACACTAATTCCAAATCCGCATTTTCAGAAATTGGACACCGATGGATTTTGCAGTATTGAACAATCGATCGTGATTCAGAAAATGGCAATATCAACATCACTGCCAGGTAAATTTTACGTCCACAAAATTTCGACTCAAAACTTGTAAACTTTCTTTCAGGCATGGCTCGGAATTTTATTCCCGTCGGTTATTTATTATTGACATTATTTATTGCCGGAAATATGGCTCGTAATTGCAATTCGGATTTACGTGGATCAATGGAAGATTCGGGCGGAAGCCAAACATTGAGATCTCTACTCTCGGTCAGCGAATTCAATCAATTGAATCGATTGGGATTAATCGAGAAATCGTTCGTCGTTCGATTTTCGGAATTGAGTCAACTCAAAAGCGTCGCATTATGGACCGAACGTCAATCGAATGCGTTTATTATTTGGAGCCGACGAACAGGCGGAGAATGGATGCCTGTCAAGAATTTGAAAGGAGACAGAAAGGTGAGAATTGCTAAATCTCTGCTGGCTTAAATATGAACTATTGATTTTTCAGATATTTCGATTGCGAAGATCAAAATCCAAACAACCTATTCTCGATCAATCACCCGCCCTATTGGCCAACGAATTACTTTTCCTGCCATTACGTCAAATGAGATTGACAAAAGAGAAATATTCCACATCCACCGATCTCCAATGGCTGATTTCCGGATGCTCTCATGGTAATGCGAAATAATCTTGTAAGTTTCTTCTTATAATTCCTCATTTATCAGGCCAAGTGCGTTGTGGATGCTTCGACGGAACCGGCACCGATCAATTGGTTCACGATTTGAAACGAAGCGGCGCCTTGATGGAATCCGAAGGCGGTTTTTCGTTTTACCTGAAAACACGCTCTTATTCCGGCCTCATCGTGTCGTCGTACGGAACTCAAGGCGATTTCGTATTGGTGCAAGTGAAGCGTGGTCGTCTAATGGTTGTCATAGATTTTGGTAAGAATTTTGGCTTCTTTCGATGAAATTTACAGATGGCTCGTTTTCAGGGGGAAATCAGCCTCGTTCTCTGTCCACATCAGTAATCGTCAACGACGGCGTTTGGCACGGTTTATCGGTACAATACGTCCACGATGATTTCAAAATTTACGTCGACGGTATTCTTGCTGCTTCGTCATCGAACTCATTATCAGGCTATCGATTGGATCTCGACAGAAACGTAAGCTTTTCCCCCAAATTGCTATCCATCATAGTGTAGCATTTACTGTTTCAGATCATCATTGGCGGTGCACCATATACGCATCCATTCGTGAAATTTATGGTGGCCGAAAATATCACTGGTTGCGTGGATGATCTCGTTTGGAATAATCGATCTATTGATTCGTATTCGGGAAAAGCTGGTTCGTGCAAACAGGTATGTTCATTGGTAGCGTCAAAGTAGCTTTGCGAAATCCTGTGTTCAATTCGTCTTCTGTATTTCAGGATTCCGTCATTCTATCCGGAAGTATTGTGGCGTTTATGGATGGCAACGCGTGGATCGAAAAACGAGGACGGCAAATCCGATCGTCAGCTTCACCTGCATCAATTCGGCTAAGCGTTCAATTTCGTACGGTTTCCGAACGTGGGCATATTTGGCGAGCAATTGACAACGATCGTACTCCATGGTCGGACAGCATATCCAATCTCAGTTTATCCCTGATCGACGGTTTTCTCGCGTGTCAATTAATTCTGGACGGCGACGTATTTACGCTGAAATCTCATGAACGTATCGACGACGGATTATGGCATCGAACTGATTTGAACATTCGAAACCATCTGATCGAATTGGCCATTGATCACCAGCCCACAGTCCGATTGGAAGCCAAGTTCAAGATTCTTGCGCCGCCCGATCAGCTGTACCAACTCGGCGGAGATGGATTTATTGGATGCGTTCAGCAATTGGCGATAGATGGCCATGAACAGAATCTACGGAATTATGAAAAACGTTGGAAGCCTACCAGTGGTGGTGACGACGGCTTGATTTGGGATAGGTGTTCATTATGGGACAGGTAAGAGGCATTTTATGCTAAGTAGATCACATCCTGAAAATCCATTTTTCAGATGCCAGCCGAATCCATGCGAAAACGGAGGCAAATGCCAGCGATCAACTATTTGGAACGAATTCATTTGCGTTTGCCCAGACGGCTATTCCGGACATCTCTGCACCAACGTCGAATTGGCTCACAGCTGTCAAGAACATCACGAATTTCCATCAAGTCAACGACACCAGAACCAGCGTACCGCGAAAATCGATTTGGACGATATTGGACCCATGAATGCGTTGGAAGTTGAATGCCGTGCCGACGGATCAACAGTATTACGCCACGACCAAACGGAACCAGTGGAGATTTACGGTTTCCCCGATCGTGGTTCAGCTCAAATCGACTTCAATTATTCTGGTATCGATCCGAACAGTAGAACCGATTCAATGCCTGTTGCCACGCTGACTATGCGCTCGAAACGATGCCGTCAAGAAATGTCGTACAAATGTTTGGGCGGATCGACGTTGATGGAAATGGCTGGTCGTCGAACTATTGGACAAAATCAAGATCGCGGTCCGTCGTCGTGGTGGTTGAGTTGGATGGCGACGCACGTTTACGCTTGGGGCGACGGCGAACCGGACAGCATGATGTGCTCTTGCGGCATTTCCGGAGCTTGCGAAAACGGAAGGTATGTTCCATCTTTGTGTGGTGATCAATTCACTCCATTCATAAAATGCTTCATTTTTAGGTATTGCAATTGCAATGGCGATCGCGGCATGGCGAATAGCGAAGATATTGGCAATGCAACGATCAAGGAATTGCTTCCGATTCGAAGAATTCTGGTTGGCGATACGGATTTCAACCACAAACGAGCAATTATTTCCATCGGCCCCTTAGTTTGCAGTGGTGATGGTAAGAATTGCGCAATGCATATTTATGCATTTACTCATGATGTTTTATTTCAGACAGTTTGGATCCGTTGACATTCTTGGACCGCACTGCATTCGTGGACGTACCGTTCAAACCGCGTCATCCGCACAGCAACGTTCATGCAATGGCCGGATATCTGCAGTTCCGTACGCGTGAATGCATATTTTCATTGGTATCGACTATTCGAAATATCAACGCGGAAGAGGACGATGGATGCGAGTATTTGCGATTGCACGTGGAAAGTAAGTGAAAGCATTTATTTTCTAAGCATTGAGACTGACCACAATATTTCAGATTGCAAAACGGCGGTTCTCGTCATCTGCGGTGGTGGAGGCGTGATGAAGTTAACAGCCAATTTCACCGAAGCAGTCAACGACGACCGATGGCATTCAATAAGATTCACCGTGACTTCAACGACGTTGGCAATGGTATTGGATAATGCAGAAACATCGAGAACGAATTCGCATCACTTGTATATGGCACCAGATCCAGAAATTATTTCATCTTGGAGACTTGGTAAGATGTTTTTATGGCTGGGTATCAGGCTGTTCACTGATTTGATTCACATGGTTTTATTTCAGGCTCAACCGGCGAATATGGTTCTGGCTTCACCGGCGTCATTCGATCCGTATTCCTGAACGGCCATTTGATTCCAATATCGCATTTGGACAAGCTCGGTCACGTACGTGGTTCTCTGCTTCCTGGCCATGCGAATCGTTGCATTTCAATTGACGAGAATGGCGTCGAGGATAACGACGGTTGGTGTTTCAACGATGGGAAATGCGAGGAATATTATCACAAATTGGTCTGCGATTGTTCAGCAACGCCATTTACTGGATCCAGGTGTCAGCAAGGTAATTACGATACTTGGCCCTGTCTAAAGGAATTACAGAAACGTTACTTCAGATGTCTCCTATGAACTGATCGGCGCCCTGAGCTTCGCCGGCGATACGCATAACATCACCAAGGCCAACGTCGACTGTTTACGAATTGGCTTCCAAACCAAAAGCGGCTCCAGCAATTTATTACGTGGCATCGATAAAAGGACGAAAACCGAAGTGATTGCGCTATTGCTAACGGATACTGGTAAGCTTCCTTTTTTTTGAATAGGATCTTGGATATGGAACTGATGATGCTCGGAATTCAGGTTCCTTAAGCCTCGTGTATACGGAAAGTTATCCGTCCTATAAAGTGGTGGAAGATGGACGGAATTTCGCAGACGGTTATTTCCACGACGTCGTGATCAGAGTGAATCCAGAAAACCGGTCTATATCCATGGAGGTAATTTTTATAAATGATTCGAATTACATGAATAATTGAATTTCTCTCTTGGCAGGTTGATCAATCACGACTTCGCATGTTGGAGTGGCGTTATCCGAGTACAATACGGCCAGCGTTGAATCGATTGGACTGGATTATTGGCGACGATGGTAAGGCTTTCTTTTTGCTGATCGTAATTAGAACTTACTCGGATCTTATTTCAGGTTTGACGAGCCTGTTCTCTGGATGCATTTCGCGGTTGCAAATCGGTCAGTCATTCTTCCCTCTCAAGAATTTCGGTTCGATGCTACGCTCGGTGGGAGATGGCAGTGGTACCCGATATCGTCGATCAGTGTGTCCAGCAATTGAAGAAAATATGCCCGAAATGGACATCGACGTTCCCGCTCTCGATCCGACTCCAGTGGGCAAAACGCCAATTGCTCCGATGGACACCGTGTCACGATGGTCGGATGCACCTCGAGTCAAGGTTCGACCATTGAAAGCGTCCAGTGATCGATCCATAATTGTTGGCGGTAAGAATTATGCTTTATTAATCATCCATTTTTTTAATGGACGTTTTGTTTCAGTGATCGGAGCGGTGGCTTTATGCGTATTCCTGCTGGTTCTCTGCTGCTTGGTTCGGTTCTGCAGAAATCGTCCGGCTGGCGAATACAAAACGCACGAGGAGACGTTATATTTGAGTGGACCAATGACCGGACACGACAGTAGCCAGCAAGCATTGGTGACGGCTACCGGAGATCCATCACCGTCGCCTGTTGAAAGACGCGAATGGTTCATCTGAATATTGGAATTTAGAACGGTATGTTGAGGTGTGGAGCTTTACATAAGTTGAGGCATGCGGATTCTTTGGTTGTTGAGATTAGGCTAATAAGCTGCGAATGCGGCGCCTCCAGTACCGTATATTGATTCGTATTATCTGATCTCTTCCAAATATGCTCTCGAGCATAATGCACGCATAAGCTTTATTTCTTTTTGAGAGGAATCGTAATGCAAATGTGGAATTTTATAGTGACCATTTTGATGTCAGGTTTTTTAATGGGGAAATTGATCCTATTTTGTGTACATAATTTCTGGTATTATTTGCCTATCCCATCTTATTCAGGGATTTGTTAGATTTGCACAGTTCCATGTAATAATATGTGATCGTTTTTATGCAATGTTTTTTTGATGCGGATATCAGTTTGACGTGCTTTTTTCAATGTCAGCCCCCTTTTTATGCCCCTGTGCAATACTCCTGCTTTTTCCCTGTTCGATGCAATATTCGATGTCCAATTCATTTTGGGTGTGATCGAATACATGTTCATTTTTGTACGCATGAGTGAAAATATATAATCAGTCCGAATAATCTGGTGTGATTTTTGACAGCTAGCGGGGAGCATCCACTAATTATATTGCCATTTATAGTAGCGTGAAAAAAACCAGACGTTCTGTTCGAAGTATTTTTATGCATCCAACTAGGGATGGTTGGTGAATTCATCATGAAAAGTGGCCGAAAGCCGCTTCCAATATGTTCCTATACATTTGTGCGTAAGATGAAAAGCTGCGTAAATGGGTGTAGAAGGAGAAGGAGAGGGGAAAAGTAAAAATAACAGGGCCCTGGATCATTTATTCAGCCAAGGAATTCGTGACGAGCGTGGTTAAAGGGCATTTTTGCGCAGCTAATCAATCTTATTTCTGGGAATGCTTATTTTCGTATGTAAAACGACCCTTTTCCCTCCCATTCCGAACTATTCGAGCATACTATACACGCGTGATCTTTTCTCATTTTACATTCCTCTCGGCCAGGGTGCCATGCATGAGGACACCCCCACCCCAAAGCTGAAAACATAGTTTTCACACTTCCCTCGGGAAAAGGCCGATACTTTTTCCAGAAGCGACGTCCGGAGACTAGCTAATTCGATTGCGCAATCGCATTGACCAGAGACCCTCCCCTTTGTCGCGTTTGTTTTCGTAATCAAGTCAATTTTCGTGTTTCCGCCCCCGAAAACAGAAGGGGTACAAGGTGGGAGGGAGATGTTTGAAGGGCAAGTTTTTCTTCCACAATTGTCCACTCGAAAATAGGGAAAGGGACATTTTGTAAACGAACACCGTTTTCCGTACTTGGTTCATTTGCGGTCTTTTATTTGTTCATTCTCGACTCCGACCGAGGCCCAGAGAAGGATGGAGGGGGTGTGGTAAACATTCGAACCGGGCGTCTCTTATTTAGCCACCAACCAGCCGGTTTTGTCATCACCCTTGGTAAAAAGAGCCATTCGGAGAAGCCGAGAGAGCTTGGAGGAACGCTTTAAATCTCTCCCCTCTTCCCCCAGCATTCATGGAATACAGTTGCCGTTTTCATGGGTGAAAAGCGAGAAACCCAAGACCTTGTTGTCTAGGCGTCGATCGAATCAGCCACCAACCACCGTTCATTATTCATATCACCATTGGGGGAGAGAAAAGATGCCTACTATTATGCACGTAACCGTTTTCCCAGCAGTCTTCTTCCGATATACGGACCGACAGGACAGGCAGGGCGATTATTAAATTGACTCTAGAGGGCTTTTTCCAACAATTAGGAGTTGGTTTGCTTTTACTCCATGTGCGAGAGTGACCGTTGGTCAGCTGCGGCAATAAAAATACCCGATTTCCAATCCTCCATCCATCCAATGTTTGACAAACATTCATTTTATACGCGCTTTTGTATTTACCATGGACACCTGTGGGATTATGGTGTTTTCGGTTCAATTTCGGCAATATATTTGCAATGCAAATTGCACGGCTGAATCCGCGTGTCCGTCCATATATTCGAAAATGACGTCATTGATTACATTCTGATCGATCAGATTGATATCCGCCTAATCGATTCCTTCACGCTTGAACAGATCCATTTTTGAATGCCTACTCAACGACACCTGCTCATTTTCCACCAATTCATTACCGTATGCCTGGTAATTTCCGGCTCGTTACTTTTCGTCGCTTCGGAATCATTGTACGATCAACGCGTGCAAGAAGAATACGGACAGAAATCGTCGTTGCGTCGAAAATTAATCTTAGTACTCATTAATGGATTCGCTCATTATTTAGCTCACGACGAGCATCGATCCAATTTGAGCGGATTCATGCGTTTGAAAAAGCACGGAACCAAGGCCGGTTATTTGAGACCGGAATTTCCCACTTTATCATTACCGAATCAGTATTCTTTGTTGACTGGTAAATAGTCCTTTGATTGACCTTCGAAATGAATGCGAGAGTGAATAGAGGCTAATCGAGGCCTACTGTAGCTAAGAAATGGCGCATTTGGGGTCTGATTTTGAACGAGCAGGGAAAAGTCGATTTGATGACTGGCCTAAAATGATTTATTGGATTCTGATCTCTCTGATCACCATGATCATACCGGATCAAGGCATTGCATCGATGGCAATGCAGAATTGCATTGCTATGCAAAGTCAGCATTGAGACCAAAAACAGCATTATCCTGCAAAAAATGTTCATCCAGATAAATTTTTCAAATACGTACAGCCGTCATTGCATTTTCGGAACAAGAAGCACTGCTTTTGAAAATAGCAATGAATTTGCTTCAATGAATTTTGTTGAACATGATAATAACATTTTCTCAATACCACATGCAAATGCATGCAGGCATTTTAGCCATCAATGCAAAAATTGCCTTTCTGGAGGTTTGCATTTTGAAAAGTTCATGAAATCAGTTTGAATATTTTCTGAACCCTGCTTTGGCCTCATCATTTGGTCCTGAGCACTGAAATTTCTCAGCCATGCATCGGACCCAAAATCATGGGTCACATCTGGGTCATATCCCATGCTATGCATTTCACGAATCACTGATCAAGCCTAATCGATAAAATCACATATCCCGATTTTCTAGGTTTACACGTGGAAAAGCACGGTATATCCGGTGATATAATGTACGATAAATTGAGCAAAACCTATTTCATAAACGGAACTCATGAAAGCGATTTCCAAATTCGATGGTGGAATCGAACGGAACCGATTTGGTTAACGGCCAGTAAACAAGGCATTCCGAGCATGTTATATTGGTGGCGAGGATGCCAGGTGCATTTTTACATTTATCAAAATTACACACAAATGAATTATGTATTCATTCTTTTCCACAACAACTCCCCCCCCCCCCCAATTATGAGCGTACTGTAGGAGGCTTCCTAAATATTTACATTGACTGGTGCATCCGTCCGAGAGCTGACCGGTTGTCAGGAATTGTTCTTATTTTTGATGATGGGCAAGAAAATAAAAGCACTCCAAAATTTTTGACGGGAGACAGCACGCCGTTTGACCAATGGTGGAGGCTGCGTATTGACCGTACGGATTCGAATTTCAGGTACCATTTTCGGCCTCGATTACTAATGTCCAATGCGTACCGTACGTGGATGCGTTGAATACTGATTCGTTGCCCGGCGAAATTCGGCCTCTCGTTCAACGATTGAAAGACGGCCGTTTAGGATTCGTATTAATTAATTACGAGATGGTCGATTTGGCCGCGCATAGAAACGGACCGTACAGTGCTGAAGTGGCTTTTTACGTGAAACGTATTTCGGACGTATTGAACGAACTTCAGGTTCGATTTATGAAAAGCATGCGCATGCATTTTCAAAATTCAAATTTGCACAGATAACGAGGGGCGGGTGAGAATAAAAGGAGCTAACTGTCATTTTCTTCGCGTTGAGAAAAATGGCCTCAAATTTTCTTCACTTTTTCAAAATATAAATACAAGACCGGACTCATATTTTGAAACACGGGTCCCTGGCCCATGCTAGTAAGAAGCCTCGCTTGTTTTGAAAAAATGGATGCCATTATACAGTATGCCAAAAGCTTGATAAAAATTCCCAAATGGTTACATCCCAAAAATACCATGAAAATATTAGCCGCTACATGATAAAATTACATTCAAAAATCAGCTTTGAGCTGAATTATAACGATCATATTTAAATTCGTGCCAAATATCCGATTTCTTGTGATTTCTGCTTTCGATGGTGATTGTGGGTGCTTCTGAAAAGTATAATGCAAATAAAGTTGCATGCATGCAAAATATTTACCTATAGTCAACTTGAGTTCAGTAGGCAAATTAGCCGGTATAATCAATTTGCAATCAGATTTCATTTGAGTGACTAATTTCTGATTGAATTCGTAAACAAATTTCAAATGCGTCTTGATCGCAACGTTGACTGATTTCCGATGCTGAAAACGCATTTCCCTGAACGTTCGGTCATGCTCTCTCCAATGATCGCGCAAAAATCAATTTGCAATCGATATTTAGGAAATCGATAATTTTGATCAACTTATGATCGTACAGTAAAATAAATGCCATTTTTGGATTAAGTAGAAATCACCTTTATACGTTGAGTTTTTATTTAAGAATGATCTTGGGAGAGGGTTTGAAAATCATGACTTCGAGCGGTTACAGTATGCCATGGTACGCAAAATGTGAAGCCAAAATTTAGCATACGCTTTAGAACTTTCGGACCACATCCTAAGGGCATTACTCAATCGATAATCCTGATCAATATTTGTATCCTGATAGAGTCGATGATGCTCTATCAAGTGATCACGTCGGAATTGATTAGTAATCGATATTTAAAAAATCGATAATTTTGATCAAATTTTTAAATATGCGTGCTATTGCAAAAATAATAGCAGCACGATGATCAGGATGTCATATTATCATAGAAAAGATGCTTCTATTGCATCTGTCGTGCAAATTATCGGTTTGGAAAACTTGAATTTTGCCTATACTTTTTACATGCAATCATTGCTCATGGATATTTTTGTACAGAATGAAGCTAAATACGGCATGTGTTTCCGGTATAATCAGGTACCGAGAATCGAGTGGCGTGGTCAAATTCACGCTATGACCTCTGTATCGAAGACTGATCATTCTGATCAAATTCATGAATATCGGTCGTACGACGAAATAAATGCGATTTTTAGAATCAGCATGCTCATTTGTCCCAGAAAACAAGGGTTTATTGCACCGATCGCGTGTATTTCAAAATTCGAAAATTCTAACTTTGCTATTCTTCAGCACATTGATTTGGGATCACTGATTTTTTTGTCATCAATGAGACTGCAGAAACCATATCGACGTGTTTTCCTAAACAGTCAATGATGCTCTATCTCAGGGTCACCATCTGATCAGTGTAGAATCAAGATTTCGGAAATCGATGTTCCTGATAAAACTCGTGATTATCGATTACACATGAAAATAATAATGTGATCAATGCATTCTCAGAGGTCGATTATTCTTTAGAAATGGGCAATGCAGTGGTGCATGTAGCCCCGATTTTGCAAAAAATGCATTTATTAGCTCCTTTTGTCACCCAGCCCTTGACAAATTTTCGTGATCAGATTATCGATTTCTTAAAAAAACTGATTTTTGAGTGATCAGTTTTTTATCACGAGATGCGGCTTGATCAGTTTCACAATAATGATGCCAAGAGAGCAGTAAATAAATCTTCTGCCACTGCCTGCATTGAGCAATATCAATGCTATGCATTTTTACATGCGGCTACAGTATGCATGATTGAAAAATTCACTGAAAAATCAACGTCTCATTTCAGCTATCCATTGCTAGAGCCGGTTTATGGCCTACGACGGATTTGATCGTTGTTTCGGACCACGGTCAATTGGGTGTGAGATTAGAAACGAATGTACATTTCTTGGACGATTTTCTCGACGATCCATCCAACATCGAAGCGAGTGCGAATGACGGAGCGTTCATGATGCTTTTCCCTGTTTCGGGGAAAGAATATCAAGTAAGGGCGGTGCTTACATTCTGGATTCGGAATTGACCAATGCTCATTTTCAGGTGTATCAAGAATTGCACAATAGAATACCCAATATTAGTCTTTATACGAGATCGGATATTTCCAAGAAGCCTTTCTGGAGATACGCATCCGCTTCGCATCTGTCACCGCTTCTTTTGGTGGCTGATCCCGGTTTTGGTATTTATCGAGTAAGTTAAATTGACATTTTTTTCAAACGACCATTGCTTTGCATTGCATGCAAAGCTACAGTTTGCCAGCAATTTCTGCATTTTCAAACTCTCGATGCGTAAATCTGATCAAACAAATCGATTTCAGAGGCACCGATTCAAATCGTTCTCCGAACTCCCATCAAGTCTTCACGGTTACAGCAACGATCTGGCGGATATGCGAGGCGTATTCTACGCCAGAGGTGCCGGTATGCGAATAATGACCGATATTTGGTCCACTCGAATCTGACCGTTGGAAATTTTCAGATTTCAAAGATCACCATCATCACGAATGGCTTCGTATGGTGGACGTATATCAAATCATGTGTCACGTATTGGCCATCGATTGCCACGATCACGACGGATCGTGGGATCGAGTATCCAGAATGTTCCGAAAGCAAATCGATACGCTCAGGCCTTCGTCGTCCATGTCACACAAAAATTCACAATCTCAAATGATCATGGTTCTATGTACATTCATATTGCGCATGATTTGGCTATCATGAATCAGTCAGAAAATTTTGTAAATCTATATTTCCAGATTCAAAATATAAATTCAGGAAATAGACATTTCACAATAGCCATCTAAAGAACTACATCAAAATCAGCCCCTAATCATAAAAAGATGCTAATCAATAATTATGAAAAAAATTACACTAACAGCGTTCAATGCATGAAATGAACACCGGTATCTCTGCTTCATCTAACATACGTGTCTCTCGTAGCACCGAATTGAGCAGAGTAAATAATAAATGAATTCGTTTCGACTAAATATCGCGATTTTAACGCTTCCCACTAAGCGTCAGCTAATGAATTTGCCTAATCCATAAATATCATAATAATACTAGCACCCTATGCGATCACGTTCAAGGAGGCGGTGTATTTCGCGATGGCTTTCTTGTCTTTGATGACTTTCACCGTGTACGAACCAACATCCGACGGATCAACGGTCTTGAAATCCAATTTGAACGAATTGGCTACTTTCACCGATTTGATCTTGTCGGATTTCTCCACTTTCTCGCTTCCTTTGAACCATTGAACTGAAACGGAAGTTGTGTTTTAGTTTGAAATTTGCTAGATCATCTGCTAAGCATGATACCTGTCAAATTCGTGATATCGTCCAATTCCAGTATGAATTTGGCTGCTTCTCCATTCTTCACAGTAGTCGGTTGAGGCGGTTTTACGACCTTGGGGCTGACGGGTTTGCTTGGAGCTGAAAATCGAGAGTACATTATTAGCAGCCTATGTGCAAAAAAATCAGCTAATGACTTACAGTTCACAAATAAAGTTGCCGTTGAATATACGCTACCAGCCGGATGGAAAGCTTCGCATTGATAAGCTCCCGAATCGTCGGCCGAGGCTTGGGCGATGGTCAATCGTGCAATACCGCCATCTCGTTCAATTTTGTAATCATCGCTTGATTTCAATTCTTTTCCATTTCGCAACCAGACGATTTCGGTAGGTGAACCATCGAATTGACATTCGAATACGACGCTTTGCTTTTCATCCGCCACTCGACTTTCGAGATCTCGAGAAATTTGAGGCGCTGGTCCTTCGGCTGGTGCGGCTGCCGAACCGTTCTCTTGATCGGCAGTTGGAGTTGAAGTGACGCCATTTGCAGCTATCTCCCCGTTTGATACTCGCTTTTCGCTCGGAGCTTCTCCGGCCGGCTCGGCTTCAGGCGGCGCAGAATCCGCGGTTTGAGCACCTGAAAAAGGATTTGCATCAGATATGGATGTGTGCATAGGGAATCGTGGCAACAGTTGTCAAGAACCAACTGTTGAACGCAAAATGATCGCATTCCAATCACTAACCTGCCACTCGCAACGCTGCTTTCGTCGCTTGGAAGCCGGCTAAATTCGTAGCTTGACAGCAATATTCCCCTTGATCGTTTTGACCAACGCTTGAGATTCGCAGGGTCGCTACACCACCGGAATACGTTGCCATGAAATTGGATGTGGACGGAATATCCTCGCCATTGTATAACCATTTGACGGTCGGTTCAGGCTTGCCGCTAACTTTGCATCGGAATTCGGCCGGTTCTCCCTCGTTCACCGTAATACTGTCCAATTGTTCCACGAACGTTGGTGTTTCGGATTCTTCTCGTGGTTTCTTCGCTGCGTCGTCCACCGTCAACGTGCCGCCGTAAGGTTTTCTTTCCTGAGCTTCGCCGGATACATCAGCAGCCGAACGAGATTTCGAAATTGCCGTTGGTTCGTAAACGCGTTTTGTGGGCTTGTAGAATGGAGTCAATCCGCGTGATGTTGGTGGTTCAATTTCTCCGATCTTTCTGCCTGCAAAAATTCATGCGTTTAGAAAGCTACTGCAGACGGCAGCCAAGAAAAAAATCGCCTCATAAGGCGATAAATGCGATCAAAGCAGCTTCTTACCTTGAACAGAAAGAACGCATTCCGTTTCATCATGTCCCAGAGGGCTTTCGGCGACGCATTTGTACGTCCCTCCGTCCTCCATTCGAGCGCTGTAGATTTCCAGGGAGCAAACGCCGGCCTTGAACGTCACGTTCACTCTGTCCTCGTTCACTTCTCGACCGTCCTTCGTCCACGTGATCTGAAACATAAGCGATGTAGAATCGCATCAATCAGAGTAAACGAAATTTCTTACCGTGGGCGTGGGTTTGCCTGTCACACAGCAAATGAGCTTGCACGCATGGTGCACTTGAATTAGTCGAGGTCGTAAATGGAAAGTAAATTTGGGAGCCGTATCCGCATCTTTCCAAGCCGCTGGTGGTGGGCTCAATTTCCGCGGCCTGGGTTCCTCTAACTTTGGGGGCGGTTGAGCTTCAGGTAGTTCTGGAAAAAGGATGTCATGTAGATCAACTCTGCAGAAATCAAATTGCAATGCATACTTTGGACATTCAAAAAGACTACTTCTTCCTTCGATCCGTACGAATTCTTTGCTCGAACCGTATATTCGCCACGATCATCCAAACGTGCTCGATTAATGACCAACGTATAGTCGTTGTCTTGATATTTCTTCATGTATTTGGCACTTTGCTTCAATTCAATGTTGTCTCGGTACCTGAAATGCGAAATGCATTAGAAGAACTGTCTAATGGAAATCAGATAAAATCTTACCAAGTCACAATAGGCGTTGACGTAGCAAATACTCGGCAATGGAAAGTGGCGTTGTGACCTTCCATGCAACTGGTACTGTACGGCTTGATGACGAATCGTGGTTGAGCTTCCGAACGGTCTAAAAGGCCATAGAATGCAGTGATTGCAATTCTAAATTTAAAAGTAGCTTTACCAAACATGGCATCATGAATATGATATTCGGATGGACGATGTTTCCTCAATGAGCTGTAATTGGCGATACGACCCAACGGAGGATTCGGCTCTGGCCAAGCGTCGTATTTCTTCCGGATATTATCGCGAACTCTATGGTACTTGCTGGACGGAATTTGTTGATCCAAATTGCCTTGCGCTTCGCCGCGTAACCACGGGTGATCCAAGCATTCGTGGACGGTCATACGGGCGCCTGGTTCTTTGCAGAGAAGGCGTTTGATAAAATCTTTCCCATCGTCCGAGACGTTCTTGAACGCTTCCGGATCGAAATCCCAATCGCACGCTTTCACGTTTCTCAGCGTATCTTGATCTGTTTCACCACCAAACGGTGACAAGCCGCTCAATCTGAAATGAATGGGCCTATTGCGCAATTTCACAAGAGAAATAAGAAAGTACTTACAGAACATAAGCCAACGCTCCGACCGACCACATATCCGAATAGAATCCGATCGGTTGCTGTTCGACAATTTCGGGTGCAGCGAATTCAGCCGTTCCAGTGGTGACTTTGATCACGTCTCGTGGATTCAATTTGGAGGCCAAGCCGAAATCGATCAATTTCACATCGTGGCTCTTCTTCGTCGTGAACATGACGTTCTCCGGTTTCAAATCCAAATGGACGGTATTGTTGTCGTGCATATATCGAAGGCCATCGCATATTTGACGCATGTATTTGATCGCTTCTTGTTCGGTCATCTTGTTGGATTCGTCCGAAACTTTCTCGAATAATTCGCCACCGGATAAGCTAAAAAAGTCAGCTAACATAATGAGGCCGTTCTCATGCGGCTTGCTTTTAATACTTACAATTCATAAATCATGACCATCTCGTCGTCATCCTCGAACGCGTCGTGCAGGTGAATCAATTTCGGATGCCGCAATTGACCCATCAGATTGATCTCCTTGCGTACGGTTTCTTTATCCATCGCGTGCGGAGTATTCACGAATTTGGCAGCGAACGTATTGCCAGTGGCTTTCTCCACGCACCGGTGAACCACACCGAAGGCGCCCCTAAAAATGCCATTTGCATCTCTCGGCATAAAGGAAAACGCCCGTACTTACACTCCGATTTCTTCCAAAATATCGTAGTAGTCGTATACCGAATCCGTTTTGATCGTAACCGGTTGAGGTATGTAATTTTGCCAAATATCGAACACTGAAACGAAGAGTGATAATTAAGACTTCAATCACGATGCAAAATTGCGCAATATTGCTTACCATAAGAATCGTAATCGCCTGGCATGCCTTTGCCTCTGATCTTCTTCCCAGTCTCGTCCACTGAAATAGATGTGATTGCGCAATCTAATTCAATAATGCAAATATGAATACTTACATTCGTATCCACGTCGATGCTTTCCTTCTCTTCCGGTCATGATTACCGGTGCTGTCGCTTCGCATGGTTTCGACAGACCGTATTTGTTCTCGGCGATAACTCGGAATTCGTACGTGGATTTCGGTTTCAATCCTTCGATCGTGGCGTACGTGTATCTGGTCTTCGGTGCGGCTTGCCATTCGGATCCTGGTAATTCCCGTTTCTCCACGATGTAATTGGTGACGTACGATGAGCCGTCGTACAATGGCGGTTTCCACGACAGAATAATCGCTTCGTCCAGAACATTCTCCACTTGAGGGAATCGCGGCGGATCCGGTACGTCGCAAATACGAATTTGAACGGTTGCCGCGTCGTGACCGAGTTCATTCTCCACGACCACGCGATACAGACCACTGTCGTCTTTGGTGGCTCCTTTGATCGTGAGGATGGCGAAACGATCTTGAGTCTCCACTTGGAATCGTCCATCCGCAGAAATCGTGGCACCGTCTTTCGTCCAGGACGCAGTTGGACGTGGATATCCTTTGAATGGCAGCTTGATGACGATTGTCTCGCCGGTTTGGTGTTCACAAATTCCTTGATAACGCGGTGGCACGTAGACTCGTGGTTTAGCTGAAAGAAATATCACAGAGTCAGATTAAATAGTCCAAATATAATGTTGATCAATGTACTTACATTTGATGAACAATTCAGCCCTCGTGCTTTTCGCACCAGCCGCATTGCTTGCACGACAACTGTATTCATCCGCATCTTCGCCAAATATCTCGTGAATACGCAATTCATGAACGTTTCCAACGCTGAATATCGAATACTTTCCACCGTCCACGATTTCTCGAGCACCCTTGTACCAACGGACGTCTGGTTTCGGATTTCCGGCCACTTCCACTTCGAACGACACCGTTCGGCCTTCTTCATCAGCGATATTGTTCATGCCACGAACGAATTCCGGCGGTTCCGCAACTGAAATAAAAAAGCGGCATTTATTTAGGGCCACGATACAGGATTGCGCAATTTTGATGAGCTCAGAATCATTCGCAACAATGCACCACATAAAAACCACTTACTAGTTGGTGGTGCAGGAGTAACAGATGACGAATTCGAGCTTGGAGGACTCAATCCGGCGTCGTTGACGGCGAATATGCGGAATTCGTAGGCACGTCCAGCCACCAAACTCGAGGCGTTGTAAATCGTTTGAGGAATCGTGCCTTGGTGACATTTCTGCCATAATTCGGTGCCAACTTCACGTTTCTCCACAATGTATCCATTGATGCCGCCGCCGCCATCGAATTTCGGCCGTTCCCAAGATAAATTGACGAAATCTTCTCCGATTTGAGTGACGTCCGGGATACCAGGCGGATCCGGTGGATCGAATGGTAAACGTGCTATCACCGGACCATCTCCGTACAACGGTGGACCTTGGCCGTTTTCATTGACTGCAGATACACGAAATTCGTATTCGTGATTGTCGAATAAGCCTTGGGTAGTGAATTGCGTATCCTATAAATAAAGAGTCCGATTTAGATCACTGAATTAATCACTCATGTTTTGAAATGGCAGAGCAGACTGCTTGATCCTAGCTGGGGAAGCACAGAATTCACTCTTACCTTGACATAACTTCCAGCAACAATCCATTCATCCTTGGCCAAATCGCGTTTCTCCACAATGTAATTGGTGATCCTCGAACCGCCATCTTCTTGCGGCATCTTCCAACGCAACGTGGCTTGATGTTGATTCAAATCGCTGATAATCAATGGCCCAATAGGCGGTCCTGGTAATCCGGTGACGTTGACGGTAAACGCGCAAGTAGCGTCACCAGAATCATTGCTGACGGTCAGTTCGTAACGGCCGGTGTCAGGTGAATGAACCGATTTGATGGTGATCAATACGTGGTTGTCGAATTCCACCATTTTCACGTTGGGATGATCGGGTCCAATGTCGTTGCGATTGAGAGATAATCGGAAGTCGAATTTGGGCGTACCACTGAAGTAGACTTTCAATCGTACCATATCGCCATCGGGTACGACAATATGACCAGGTTCTTTCTCGATCACAGGCGGGGCTTGAACTTTCAAATTCGCCGTAGCGGTGTCGGAGCCGAAAGCGTTGGATATTTCGCAAGTATAATCGCCACCATCGATATCCCAAACTTCTTTGATCGTGAGCCGGTAGACGCCTTCGTGATGTTCGATTTTGTAACGACTTCCATCAGGTAATTCGTGGCCATTGCGCAGCCTGCAAATGCAGCGTTTAGGTGAGATCAGTTGGCTTCAATATCACGCATGAAACGTACCATCTGGCGGTCGGTTCTGGCCTTCCAATTGCTTCGCATTCGAATACAACACGCTTGTTCAATGGACTGGCAGCATCCAATGGTCGTCGTACGATTTCTGGTTTCGTCCCGCCCATCTCCTTGATTTTGATTGGTGACGTCGATTGGGATGGTTCTCCGCGTCCGAACGAATTCACTGCCACCACTCGAAATTCGTAATCTTTGAATTCGGTCAATTTGGGAACCGTGAATTCGGTATCGCGAATATTGTAGTCGTTGCACACGATCCAATTGCCAGTTCCAGCTTCGCAACGTTCCACAACGTAACCTGAAAATAAGACCATGACCATATGCCAATGAAAACAAGAAACAATGTGACTTACCAGAAATTCTGGATCCACCGTCCAATAAAGGCGGATCCCATGTCAACGTGACATAATTTCGACCAATACTTTCCGCACGAGGCATGCCAGGCGGGCCTGGTGGACCGTATTTCGGTTTCAATTTGATGATGCCAGACGAATCGCCGGGTTTGCTCAATCCGGCCGCATTCTTTGCGTAGACGCGGAATTCGTATTCGCCTCTGTCTCGCAATCCTTCCACTTTCAATTTCAAATCCTTGCATAAATGGGCGTTGGCCGGTGTCCACCGATGAGCGGCTGGTTCACGGAATTCCACCATATAACCAAGGATATTGCTGCCGCCGTCTTTCGGAGGACGATCCCAATTCAACATGACCCACGTGCTGTCCATGTCGAATGCCCACGGGGCACTTGGCGGTGCTGGGGGACCTGAAATGGAAAGTTACGAATAAAATGATCAAACTAATTGTCATATAAATATCTCTTACCAAATTGATACTTGGCAATAATAGGTTTATCCATATCCAACGGTTCCGAAACACCATACTGATTTTCGGCTCTGATCCTGAACTTGTATTCGCTGCCTTCGGTCAAACCACCGGCTTCGAATCGCGTCGTACGTACGAACGACGAAACTTTATCCCATTTATCCGGATATTTGGTGTTGCAACGTTCCACGATATAATTGGTCACTGGAGATCCACCATCATCTCTGGGCGATAACCAAGTCAATACGCAGCTGTCCGGTGTAATATCCGTGACCAATAGTGGTCCTTCCGGACGCGATGGTCGATCGACTACTCGGACGCGTACGACGGCTGAGTCGGATCCCAAATCGTTGCTGAGTGTAACGGTATAATGACCAGTATCGTCCCGTTCGGCGCTCTTGTTATGGAACACTGCCGCATTGTCGGTGACGTCTTGAGCAATACGGTCGCTGGGACGAATTTCCTTATCAGCTTTCGACCACGTGACGCTGGGTGGTGGGCTGGCGACGTATGGTACATTGATCTTGAACGGTTCTCCGACGAATGCCAAAATATCGCGCACCAACATGCTCATATCGATTCGTGGAGCACACGGCGGTAGACGAGCGTAAATCGGATCCGACGTTTGACTGAACGGACCAGCTCCGGCGGCGTTGACAGCGCATACACGGAATTCGTAGCATTTGTGAGGCGTCACCGAAGTGATTCTGTACGTCAACGTCGGTACCAATCCGGGATGAGCTTTCGTCCATTTTTGATCTCCTCGTTCTCTCTTCTCGATTTGATAACCTTGAATTGGCGATCCTCCATCTTTGAATGGCCTCGTCCAAGTCAACGTGATATGCTTCTCGGATGTATCGTAAGCCGTCGGTTGACCAGGCGCGCCAGGAGGAGCTGAAAGAAAATCTCATGAATTTAAATTGTTTCAAAATACCATAAAAATACTTACAGAATAATCCTTTAGGGATAATTGGTTCTGTCGATGCCAATGGATCGCTGATACCATAGCCGTTTTCAGCCATCACACGGAATTCATACGGCACGCCCTCGTCCAAATCCCGTGCACGATAACTAGTAGCCGTTATAGACGAAGCCACGCGTTCCCAATTTCCGCCGGATGTTTTCTTTTCCACAATATAATTCTTCACCGGATCGCCACCGTCGTCTTTGGGCGGTTTCCAATTCAATGTCACAGCGTCGGCAGCGATTTCCGAACCAATCAACGGTCCTTGAGGCGGTCCAGGACGATCCAATACGTTGACGTTCAATCGACACCAATCCGAACCGAATCGATTCTTCAATGTCACTTTGTATGGACCGGCATCGGTGCGTTTGCTGGTCGTAACAGTCATGGTAGCCACACCATCAGCAACGTCGACTTTGACTCGCCCATCTTCTTCATCGAATACTTCGCGACCAGCATTTTCGAACGTTGCAGTCGGTTTCGGATTTCCTCCGGTGAATGGTACTTTGATGGTAAACGGTTCTCCGGCTTTCACGGTGATATCTTTGACGGCATTGGCATCGATGCACGGACGACCAGGTTGTTCTTGAACCAGTACTGGCTCGGTTGGTTTGCTTGGTTCTCCAGGACCGGCAACGTTGACTGCTCGAACTCGGAATTCGTACAGTTCATTCTCGGTCAATCCAGGTACGGTGAAGAATGTCTCCTGAAAAAATATGGCTGAATTCATATGCCTAGTATGTAAAAACACGCGCTTACCTTAACTGGCTTCTCATTTGCAGCAGTCCAATCGCCACCAGCTTGTGGCTTTTGCTCAATAATATAGCCAGTAATTGGTGAACCACCGTCGTTGTATGGCCGATTCCAAGTTAAATCCACGGAATTCTTGGTGACTTTAAGAACACGCGGAGTATCCGGTGGTCCAGGAGGTGCTGAAAATGAATATTTTTAGCATTTTTTCAATTCGCAAATAAACTTAGACTTACTGATAGATGGTTTGCAAATGACTGGTTCCGTTGCTCGGCTTGGTGGACCTTCACCAACCGAATTGACAGCCTTGATTCGGAATTGGTACGTGTGGCCTTCAGTCAAATTCGGCACGGTATAATCGGTCGTCGACCTTGGACTATCGTTCGCCGGTTCCCAATCGGAATTAGTCGTCTTATCGGATTTCTCCACAATATAGCCGATGATTGGACTTCCGCCGTCGTCTTTCGGTGGTGTCCATTTCAATGATACGTAATTCTCACCGAAGCCAGTCAATTCCGGAGTTCCAGGCTGGCCAGGTACGCCTGAAATATGCAAATTTTACAGTACGGCTACCCAATCCAAAAAAATTTGATCAACTTACTGAATGGATCCTTGACTATAATCGGTGCCCCATTCAACGGTTCACTGAGGCCGCACATATTCTCGGCTCGAACTCGGAAAGTGTACGACTTTCCTTCATCCAATCCCTTGACCATATAAGTCGTGCCTGGTACGAAATCCGCCACTTTCCTCCATTCATCCGAATTTGGAGGCACCATCTCGACAGTGTAACCTGAAAAATTCTGGACTTATTTCATTGATACATTTCAGACTTTTAGCATCTCACCTGTGATTTCAGTTCCTCCTGTATCCTTTGGTGGCTTCCATTGCAATTGGACGGAGCTTTTGGTAATTCGAGGATATTCAATCGGTCCTTCTGGAGGTGATGGCTTGTCGATAACGATGACAGTGCACGTGGCCGTTGCATCGCCATAATCATTCTTCGCATTGATGGTGTATTTTCCACTATCCGACCGTTTGGTAGCAGGGATCAATAGATGTGTATGGTTGCTGTCCGTTTCGACCACCACTGGGGCTGCGGATCTCATTGGCGTCGATCCATCTTTGATCCAATCGCATGTGGGTTGTGGGAACGCTTCGAATGGGACGTCCAAATTCAGCGGATCGCCGGCTTTGACTTTGATCACTTTCCCGTCAATATCCAATAAGAATCTGGGACCTTTGTACATTGGTTCGGCTGTGACGACTCTGGATGGATCCGATGGACGTCCTGGACCAGCCGCGTTGACTGCGAGTACTCGGTACTGATATTGGTGACCTTCAGTAACCCTGTCGTCAAGATATTTCGTGCCCTGAAAAATGAGGAATGGTAGACATGAGTCTTTCCAAATGTAAAGACAACCATACCTTGACAGGCTGAGAATTGACCTTAGTCCAACGCCCAATCTTCAAATCCTTTCTCTCCACATCGTAATGGGTGATCGGAGATCCACCGTCGTCGCTTGGCCTGGTCCATTCGAAATCGATATGGTCCTTATCGTGTTCGATAATTTGAGGTTGTCCTGGCTTGCCTGGCGTTCCGAACGAATCCCTGGCCGTCACCGGTTTATCAGTGTTCAATGGTTCCGAACGTCCAAATTGATTCTCAGCGCGAATTCGGAATTCGTAATCGTGGCCTTCTTGCAATTTCGGTACAACGATGGTGGTGCCAACGACGAAATTATTGACTGGTGACCAAACGCTGCTCTTTGTATCGCGTTTCTCCACAACGTAATTGGTGATTGGCGAACCGCCATCGTCTTTCGGTGGTTTCCAACTCAACGTGGCACTTTCTTTGGTGACGTCGGTGACTTCCAATGGACCCTCAGGAGGCGAAGGTACATCTGAAACATCAAAACGTTTAGTTCAACAATCAAAAAGCCTACTAAACAAGCTTACCTTGAATAATGATATCGAAAGTGGCTTCATCTTTGCCCAATTCATTCTCCACTTTCAACGTGTATGGACCGGATTCTTGACGTTTGGTTGCAGGGAAGAATAAAGAAGCAGTTCGTGTGAATATCATTTCCTTGTTCTCTTGGAGAATGGTAGGTGCCAACGGTTGGTTGTTGGGTGCTGTCCACGTGACCGTCGGTGCAGGTTCACCAACGTATTCCACTTCGAACGTCAATGGCACTCCGGCACGAACTTTGATGGCACGGGTCGGTGTCAGGATTTGCGGTACCACTGAAAAAGGAAATCACATTTAGAATATTCTCTGCTATGATTGAATGTATGTCAAATGATACTTACAGAATCGTGGTTTCGCAATCTGCGGATCACTTGGCTCGCTTGGTTGTCCAGGACCAGCGTCATTGACGGCGATAACGCGGAATTCGTATTCGCTGCCTTCTTTCAATCCGGTAGCGGAGAATGCTTGTTTGTTGCCAGGTACACGTCCCGCTTCGGTCCACCCAGGGCTGCCCTTCTCTTTCTTTTCAATAATATATTCCTTGATCGGTGCGCCTCCATCGTTGTGCGGCGGTTTCCAAGCGATATCGATACGATTCGAATCCCAATCAGTCACTTCTGGCTTTGATGGCGCGTCTGGCACATCGAACTGATTTTTGGCGATGATAGCTTGATCGTTGGTCAACGGTTTCGAAGCACCGTAGAAATTGACAGCTTTGACGCGGAATTTGTATTCTTTCATGTGAATAAGGCCAGTGATCTTGGCGTGGCACGTTGGGAATTGACCACACTGAAACAGAAAGCAATGTAAAATTCAAACCCAATCTACTGTAAAACTTTCCACTTACCTCTGCCCATGTTCCGCGACTAGTGTCCATTTTCTCAACGATGTAATGCAAAATATCCGAACCGCCATCGTCCAACGGTGGCTTCCAATCCAACGTACAGCCTTCTTTGTTAATTCCGCTGATCTTCAGCGGGCCTTCTGGAGGGCCTGGTACGTCCAAGACGGTAACGTTGCAGCTTCCTTGATCAGTGCCGTGTTCGTTTTGCAAATGGATGGTGTAGACGCCCGTATCGCCGCGTACTGATCGGAGAATATGCAACTCGGTGCTGTAATCCTTGATCACGATTTCCTTTCGATCTTCGCTTCTCAACGTGCCGTCGTCTTGTTTCCAAGTCACCACCGGATGCGGTTCGCCTTCGAATGGAACATCGAAATGAATGGGAGTTCCGGCTTTCACTCGAATATCCATCAGTGCGCCCAAATTGAGTTTTGGTGCCACTGAAAAAACAGCAAGATTCAGTAATCTTGAGAACATACATAAATAAGAGCAGCTTACTTTTTCTTGGTTTGGCAATAATAGGTCCAATTTCATCCGACGGCTTTCCAGGTCCAGCCTTGTTGACGGCTTTCACACGGAATTGATAGCTTTCATAGGCGGTCAAATTCGGAGCCGTGCCTTTGCATTGAGTACCGGGTACTTCGGCGGCAATCGTCCAATCGCCAAAACGATCCTTTTGTTCAATGATGTATTTGTCAATCTTCGCTCCGCCGTCGTTGACTGGTGCTTTCCATTCCAAATCGATATGATCCTTGTCCCAATCGACTGCTTTCAAATCGGTTGGTGGACCAGGAGGTTCATACGGATCCTTGGCGATGATCGAATGATTAGCCGTTAACGGTTTGCTGACGCCTTGACGATTGACGGCCATAACGCGGAATAGATATTCGTGACCAGGATTCAATTTGTTGACTTTCATTTCGGTGTCCAAACTTTCGCCGCATTCGACCCATTTGCCGCCGTCTTCTTGTTTCTCCACAATATATTTGATAATATCCGAACCGCCGTCGTCTTCCGGTGGTCGCCAACGCAGAGTACAGCCTTCTTTGTAAATATCCCTGATATCCAAGGGGCCTCCGGGTGGGCCAGGTTCAGCCAAAACGACCACGTTCACTGTTGCTTCGTCACGACCATTAGCGTTGGTAGCGACGATTTTGTACACGCCACTGTCCAAACGTTGAGAATCCACAGTTTTCAATTTGGTATTGTAATCGGTCGAATCGATTTTGGTGCGTCCAGACGATAATAACGGTTCTCCATTCAAAAACCACTCGATCTTGGGTGGTGGTTCGCCTTCAACTCGTACGTCGAAATCGAACGGTTTGCCTTGCAATACACGGACGTCATGGAGACAGGCTCTGTCGATTTTGGGTGGCACTAAAAAATGAGGGATCATTCGTAAAATCAATTGGGGACACGATGCAGAAGTTCTTACCGTTTCTAGCTTTAGCTACCATGGTACGACTGGGATCACTGGCAGCAGCACCGGCTTTGTTGACAGCCTTGACGCGGAATTGATATTCTTGACCTTCTTTCAACCCGTTGACCGTGGCTTTCAATTGATCGGCTGGTACTTCGGTAGCGTATTCCCAATCGCCGAATTTTGATTTCATTTCAATGACGTATTTCTCAAGAGGCGCACCGCCGTCGCTTTGAGGCGGCGTCCATTCTAAATCGGCTCGATCTTTGTCCCAATCGACGATTTCTGGCGTTCCTGGTTTCGTTGGTTCGTCGAATTGATTCTTGGCCACGATTGATCTGGCCGTTTCCAATGGATCGGATTCACCATAACGATTGACGGCTTTGACGCGGAATTTGTATTCGTGTTGAGGCGTCAGATCGTTGGTAGTCAATGTGGTACCAACCGTTTGGCCAAGCTGAAAACAAAATCGATATCAGTAGAGAAATAACTCAATAGAACAATCATCTTACCGGTTGCCATCTTCCAGTAGCCAAGTCCATCTTCTCGACCACATAACCGGAAATCTCTGCACCACCGTCGTCCAATGGCGGTTTCCAGTTCAACGTGCATCCTTTGCTATGGATTTCGGATACGTTCAACGGCCCTTCCGGTGGTCCAGGGCGATCCAAAACGATGACGTGAACTTCGGCTTTATCCGTTCCATATTCATTATTGGCCACGATCATGTACGTTCCCGTATCGCTGCGAAGGGCTCGTTTGTTATTGAATCGGATCAAATACTCAGGATTATCGATCTTCAAACGATCAGTATTCTCCATTGGTTTGTCGTTGAATGACCAAGTGACTTTGGGCGGTGGTTCTCCTGTGACCGGTATTTCCAGATTGAACGATTGACCAGCTCGTACTTTGATTTCGTGTATGCCACTTTTATCCATTCTCGGTGCCACTGAAAGTGAAAATACACTGATCAGTGCCATCTGATCAAAGTGAATACCGGGTATAGAAGAACTTACAATGTCTGGCTTTTGCCACCACGCGGTCCGATTCATCCGACGGTTCACCAGGGCCAGCCTTGTTCCTTGCTCTGATTCGGAATTGATACTCTTCGCCTTCGGTCAATCCATAAACAGTCCCTTCCAATTTGTCGGCCGCAACTTCAGCACCTTTGACCCAAGTGGGCGAGAATTTGGCTTTCATTTCGATGATGTATCCTTCGATTGGAGCTCCGCCATCGTTCTTTGGTGGTGTCCATTTCAAATCGGCGTGATCTTTATCCCAATCCACAATATCCGGCCGGCCGGGTTTGCCAGGTGGGTCGTATGGATTTTTGGCCAAAATCGATCCAATCGTTTCCAATGGTGATGATTCGCCTTCACTGTTCACTGCCTTAACGCGGAATTTGTATTCGTGCCCTTCGGTGAGTCCATCAGCGACCAATTGAGTGGTTTTGCCATCGGTAGTTTTTCCAGCAGGCATCCAACGTCCAACGGTGGCGTCGAATTTCTCCAATACATAATGATCGATGGGGGAACCGCCGTCGTCCACTGGTGGTTTCCATTGCAATGTGATACGATCAGCGAATATCTCAATCGGCTCCAATGGACCTTCCGGAGGTGCTGGTTTATCTGAAAACACACTAATTCTTTAACATCAATGCCAATAATAAAAAACCAAATCTTCTTACCAACAACTATGACTTCCACCGACGCATCATCCGTTCCATTCTCGTTTTCCGCTTTCAGTTTGTAGGTGCCACTGTCCGAACGTTCGGCGTTGCGAATATGAATTTTGGTGTTGTAATCCACGTTGTCGATTTTAATTCGACCAAACGCGCGAAGTTCCTGTCCTTCGAATGACCACGTGCATTTGGGCGGAGGTTCTCCATCGACGACCACATCGAATGCTATTGATTGGCCGGCTTTGATCTTCAGTGGTTTCATTCGCTCGATGCGTGGTCTCACTGAAAATAAGAGATTTCAGATATTGAAATATGAATAAAATGCAAATGATACTTACGATTTCTTGGTTTGCAAATAACCGAATTGCTGGGATCACTAGGCTCAGATTCTCCGCCTTTATTGACGGCGATAACTCGAAATTCGTATTCTTCCTTCTCGGTCAAATCCGGGACTCGGACTTTGGTTTCGGTTCCTGGTACTTCGATGGCTGGTTCCCAACGTCCGTATCGACTTCTCTTTTCGATTATGTATTTTTCAATCGGTGCACCGCCATCGCTAGCAGGTGGAGCCCAATGCATATCCACGTAATTCTTATCCCAATCGTCCAATTCCGGTTTGCCAGGTTTATCCGGTTTATCTGAAAAACAAAACTTTCTGTGTACAAGACAAAAGAATAGGCAAAAACGGAACTCACCATATGGATTTTTGGCAATAATCGCCTGTTCAGTTTCCAACGGATCCGAATGACCCTCGCTGTTGACCGCTTTCACTCGGAATTTGTAAGCTTCTCCTTTCGTTAATCCATCCACTTTGAAGACGGTATCTTTCGTTCTTCCGCACGGTACCCATTGGCCAGTTTTCGGATCCAATTTCTCCACTTCGTAATGACTGATTGGAACGCCGCCATCGTCGTCGGGTGGTTGCCAATCCAACGTCATACGATCTTCGAATACTTCGGTCACGTTCAACGGTCCTTTCGGTTGGCTCGGTTTGCCCAATACTTGGATTTGAACTTCGGCTGAATCTTGGCCATTCGGATTCGTGGCAGTGATCTTCCATACGCCTGCTTGCTTGCGTTGAGCTTTCTCGATGATGAATTTGCTGAGATAATCCGGATTATCGATGGATATACCCGCGCCGCCTCGTACGACTTGGCCGCCAAATTCCCATTCGACTGATGGCGGTGGTTCACCGGTGATGTTGACGTTGAACTTGATCGGTTGACCAACTTTCACCGTTGTCTTGGGCAAATCATTGCGGTTGATTTTGGGTGCCACTGAAAAGAAACTATATTCAGCCAGATTGCCAGTGTTGGTCAACACAAGTGCACTGAGATGTTTCAAGAATGCACTGAACAGAATTTTCAAATTTTGCAAAGATACAACAAACTACTTACGATTCCTTGGTTTAGCAATAACACGATCCGACGGCTCAGAGAATTCACCGGGTCCGGCTTTATTGACCGCGGCGATTCGAAATTGATATTCTTCGCCTTCGGTCAAGCCATCCACAGTGACCGAGGTGACGTCGCCAGCTACTTCTTTGGCTTTGTGCCATTTGCCTTTCTTATCTTTCTTTTCGATAATATATCCAGTGATCGGTGCTCCGCCATCGTTTGCGGGTGGATTCCATTTGAGATCGACATGGTCTCTGTCCCAATCAACGATATCCGGTTTCTCCATTTTGCCAGGTTGATCATACGGATTCTTGGCCAACGTTGCTTTGTCCGTTTGAAGTGGATCGGATTCGCCTTCTTTGTTCACCGCTTTGACGCGGAATTGGTAGCTGTGGCCAGCGTGAAGATTCTGGGCCACGAATTGAGTTCCTGTTGCACGTCCGGCTGGCACCCAACGTCCGGTAGCTTCGTCCAATTTCTCAATTTCGTAATGATCAATCGGAACACCACCGTCGTCGTCTGGAGGATTCCATTCCAATGTCATATGGTCGGCGTAGACGTCTTTCACTTCCAACGGTCCGCCGGGTGGTGAAGGTTTGCCTAAAATTGAAAGAAGAATTTAATTTATGAGCATTGAACAACACACAGTCCGAATCACTTACCAATAACGATAACTTCCACACCGAATTCATCCTTGCCATTCACATTGGTAGCCGTCAACACGTATTTCCCAGTATCCTTTCGTTGAGCGTTTTTGAAGGAGAAATGCGTCTTGTAATCTTCATTGACGATCTTGACATTGTTCACGGATTCCAATTTTTGACCTTTGAACGACCAAACCAACTGAGGCGGTGGTTCGCCTTTGACTGGTACATTGTATTCGAAATTCTGACCGACTCGGATGGTGATGGCTTTCATTGATTCACGATCGATATGTGGTTTCACTGAAAATAATCTGGATTTTTAGACTTACGATCGAAAGTAAAAAATCATACGCTTACGATTTCTAGCTTTTGCAATGATACGATCAGATGGATCTGATGCTTCTCCAGGACCGGCTTTGTTGATGGCTCGTACACGGAACTGATATTCTTCGCCTTCTTTCAAACCGAGTACAACGCCGTGGGTTTTGGGTTCATTGATTTCCAACGCTTTCGCCCATTCTTTCGAATGCTTCGATTTCTTCTCAATAACGTAGCCGGTAATTGGTGCACCGCCGTCGTTGGCTGGTTTCTCCCATTCTAATTCGACGCGATCGACGTCCCAATCCGTTGCCACTGGTTTCCCCGGTTTGCCTGGTTCGTCGTACGGGTTCTTGGCCAATGTTCCTTTTTCGGTTTGCAACGGATCCGAGACGCCTTCTTTGTTGACCGCTTTCACTCGGAACATGTACGTTTGTCCTTTCTTCAAACCGTCCACGTGGAATTGAGTACCGGTGGCTTTGCCCGCTGTGACCCATTTGCCGGTTGCTACGTCCAATTTCTCCACTTCGTAATGATCAACTGGAACGCCGCCGTCGTCCAACGGAGGTTTCCAAGATAAATCGCAACTGTCTTCATAGACGTTCGACACTTCCAACGGTCCTTGCGGCGGTGTTGGTTTGTCTGAAATATAACGTATTTTAAAATTGCTACTTTGTAAACTGCTATTGCAATTTCTCTGCAAAACCTCTATTCTACCTCCAAAATTCAAAAGCCACTTACCCAATACGGTTAAACGGCAAGTTCCAGCTTGCTCGCCCATTTTATTCCTGACCAATATCTTGTATTCTCCTCCATCCGAACGTTTGCATGATTTCAAGATGAGGCACGTGTTGACGTCTTTCTTCGATTCAACCAAAACGGTTTGGCTGACTTGGATGGGATCATCGCCACGATACCAAAATGATTCCGGCCACGGTTCACCGCCGATCTTGACATCGAATCTGGCAGTCGCACCAGCTTTCACGGTCAGGTGTTCACATTTGCTCAAATCGAGCCACGGTTTCACTGAAATAAAGAATATTTTGAGACTGACAAGAATCACATTTTCAACAGCACTTACCAAAACGTGGTTTGGCCACTTGACGATCAGATGGGTCGCTGGGTTGACCAGGTCCAGCTTTATTGACGGCTTTGACTCGGAATTGGTAGGTTTCGCCTTCTTTGAGTCCCTTGATGGATGCGTTGGTATCCGTAACTTGAGCCACTTTCTTCCAATCGTTGCTGTGCAGATCTTTCTGTTCGACGATGTAGCTTTCAATTGGAGCACCTCCGTCGTTGGCGGGCGGTGTCCATTGAATATCAATTCGATCGGCGTCCCAATCGGTGACCACAGGTTTGCCGGGTTTGCCAGGCTCGTCGAATGGATCTTTAATTTTCGTCGAGAGTTCGGTGACCAATGGATCGGATTCGCCTTCTTTCGTCTTGGCTTTCACGCGAAATTTGTAGTCACCTTTCGTTTTCAAATTCGTGGCTTTGAATTCGGTTCCTTTCGTGCGACCAATCTCGACCCATCGACCGGTTCCTTCTTGAGCCTCGACGATGTAGTCTAGAATAAAATTGAGTCATTAGTATCAGAAATTGACGAACCGAATCATCTCTTACCTTCAATTGGTTCACCACCATCGTCGGCTGGAGCTTCCCATGAGAGACTGCATCCAGTGGCGTGTACTTCATCCACTTTCAACGGCCCCTTCGGTTTGTCTGGACGTCCAATAACCAATACCAATGCTGTCGACGAATCTTCTCCGGACGGATTGACCACACGACACTTGTATTTGCCCGAATCGGCTCGTTCGGCGTGCTCGATTTTTATGATGGCCAAGGTTTTTTGCGTAATAATTTTCACACGGCCGCCGGTTTTCAATTCTTTATCGTTGGCGAACCATTGAGCTTCCGGCGGCGGTTCTCCTCCGATCTTCAGATTGTATTGGATCATATCGCCAACTTTGACTCGCAAATTCTTCAACTCTCCTTTGTCCAACCATGGAGGAACTGAAAAGAAAGAGGATTAATATTTTTTGTACCATATCACAGATATATGTATGATGATCTTTAGCATAGCCTATATTCCTCCCCTATTTCGCAATCGCAAATGCGCAATTTTTCCAACCTAACTTTTGCTGCAACTAACCTGCTTTAGCCTTAGCTTTCACTAAAGGACGAATACTATCACAAGGTTTTCCAGATCCGCCCTTATTCACCGCGCAAACCCTGTACGAATACTGACGAGCCTCGATGACTTTATCATCTTTGAAAACAAGCATCTCCTGCTTTTCCACATCGACAATACCAACAGCAAACCATTTCTTTTCCGAATGTTCCCTCCGTTCGACAACATACTGAACAATGGGAGATTCCCCATCGCGATCAGGCGGATTCCAAGCCATTTTGATATAATCCTTATCCACGTCGACAATGCTCAAACCGGTTGGCTTTCCTGGTGCCTCTAATTTCGGAAGAACGAATTCGCATTTTGAGATTTGAATCGCAATGCACCCGAGTAGAAAGAAGCGCATTCAAGATGAGAAATCAAAGTGACCGAAATATCCACGGCTGGCAAAGCTAATGGGAGACAGAAGCCAAGTGGGCATTCGGAGACCAGATTGATATCTGTCAGATCAAACGCCCCACATCAGACATGCAATCGCAACTGGGCTGCGATCCAAAATCGCAGCACCGCCTCGATTGGTGAAGACGCCTTACAACCACGATCAGAAAAGGCTGGACGAATAAGCCCCAGCAATAATAGACTCAAATGGATATCAAACCCCAAGAAGAATGCATTCATGCAATGGACAAGAATACACTCAGCAAAAACTGCTCAGAAAGATACCCAATCAATCAGGATGCTTACTACTAGCAGCTGAAAAATTACCCTCACTTGCAGAAACGCCCTACACCAGCGTATCTTTACACGCCCTCCACTCAAATCATGCTTTCATTCAATAACAAAATCACTTACCAAACGGATTGCGAGCCACCATGGTTTGCGAAGTTAAATTATCCGATTCACCGCATTCGTTGATTGCTCGAACTCGGAATTGGTATTCGCCGTTTTCGACCAAACCCTTGGCCTTGATTTTCGTATCTTTGGTATCGCCCACTTTGACCCAATCTCCTGACGTGGGATCGAGTCTCTCGACGATGTAACCGCGAATCGGTGCGCCGCCATCATCTTTCGGTGGTCTCCATTTCAAATTGCAATCTTGTGCCGTAATATCCGTGATATCCAACGGTCCTTCAGGTGGACCGGGTCGGCCTGAAAAAGGGCGGATGAGTATGCATGCTAAAATTGCTCATTAGACTCCGCAACTTACCTTTGATGGACATTTCGAAAGGTGCACTAACTGTACCGCCAGTATTCGAGACTTGCAGTTCCCAATTTCCAGCTTGTTTCTTTTTCGGATCTTTGAATCGAATTTCAATTTCTCCATCGGTCACAATAATCTCAATTCCTTCATCTTCCAAATTCACTGGTTCTCCATTACGCATCAGCACCGCTTTGGGATTCCCACGACGAGTGCCTTTGATCGAATACGGAACTTTGATCACTTGTTCTTTGCCTTCGTGAGCTTCGATCTTCTTCTGCTTCCAATTCAATACGGGTCGTTTCTCGGCTTCTAAGACGATCAATTTGGCCGTAGCACGACTTCCGCCGACGTCAACTTCGTAAGTATCCGCATCGGTCAATTCCAATTTTCGAATAATCAACGTGTGAGTACCGGCTTTGGATTTGGATTCGTATTTGCTTCCCGGTACGGACGTGATGACTTTCCCATTACGATACCAGGTGGCGCCGCCGCGACTATCCTTGGTTACGCATGAGAAAGTACATTCTTCTTTTTCGATGGCCGTAATATCTTGCAGTTTCTCCACCCATTTATGCAGCGGTTCGACGATCAATTGACCGAGACTTTTGTCGTCTTTCGTCGTGCAGCTGTAGACGCCTTCGTCTTCAATTTGACAGTTCTTGATTATCAATTTACGTCGTCGCGACACTTTCTGAACTTCGAATTTCACGCCGTCGACTACGACAAGTCGATCGTCGTGAAACCACTCGACATCGACGTCTTTGTCGTTTATTTCACATTCCAAACAAGCGTGTTCATTCTCTTGCACTTTCTGCGACTTCAGTGGAATAGTGAATTCGAAACGGGGTTCTTGAACGTACGCCGTCGTCTTCGTATAAATCTTATCGTCGATCTTGGCCATGTATTCGCCCTCGTCGGATTCTTCGACAACTTTTATGGTCACGATGCATCGGCCAACGGCGTCTTTCTCGATCAAATGTCGTGGGAAGGCGGCTGGCTGAAAAAGAATAAAGGCTCCTTAGTCTCCATTCAATTAGAATCAAGCAAATCCATACATACCGTAATTTCTTTGCCATCTTTGAACCATTTCACTGGTGCTCTCGGATGCGACACTTTGCATTCCAAATAACCGTCACGAGTTCGTGTAATATCCGAAGTCGGCTGTAGTGGTTTGGTGAATTCATATTTTTGAGGCGGTTCTGAAATAAATGAACTTTAGAGATCAGGCAAACTAAATCGCTAGGTCATTCTTACCGTCAACGGTAAGATTAGCAGTCGTCCGAATGCCATTGGCTTCGCAAGAATATTGGCCTTGATCATCTTGATCCGGATTGACAATAGTCAACGAGAATACGTCTTTGTCGGCGCCTGGTTTGTATTTCAAACCCTGAAAGAGATTAGTACATTTAGTTTATGCAAATAAAAAGTATTCAATTGGGTACTTACGGTAAATAGTTCTTGTCTCCCTTTGAACCACTTGATTTTCGCCTTTCCCGTGGAGAATTGGCACGAGAATACGGCTTGTTTATGAACAGTTTGTTGAACTTTGACGTCTTCTAATTCTTTGACCCACGTTTCTTGACGACCACCGCCTGGACGTACGGACATTCGACGTCCTCCTGGCTCTGGAGGTTTCAATTCGGCTTCGTCGGCTTCGCCTTTATCTTTGCCCCAATGTTCATATTCTCGATGTTTCAATAGTGTCCGGAAATCTTGGCCGGTTGGATCGGTGACCAATAGTTTGACAACGGATTTGTCGCTGCCGTGTTCATTCTCCACAATAATCGTATACGGTCCGTCGTCTTGAGGCCGAGCTTTGGACATGAGTAGCGTGATACTGCCATCCGATTCGGTCAAATGCTTGAATCGGCCACTGTGTAAAATTTCCCTGGTTCCTCGTAGCCATTTGAAGGTAGGCGTGGGATTTCCTTCCACTTTGCACGTGATGGCTGCAGTGTCACCTGAAAATAAGGCGATTTAGTGATCTGCCTGGTAAATTGTATGTTTAAAATTATAATTGCAAAGCTTCATGCCAAAATTACTTTGCAACAGAGTGAAATTTTTCTGTATCACTTATATGCATATTTCTCAAATTTTGGGAATTACGATCAAGAATTATCACATTCATGCACTTAGCATTCCAAAATGATTCATGAACGACCCCTACATTAATGAGAATAATATCCCGACAACATTATCATGCCAGCATGCATAATCAAGGCCAATTCTCCAGAAATTCTGAAAATTTGCAAATATCGAAATTCACCTTCATTGCAATTAACATTTTCCGGGATTTCCACAATCTTTGGTGGTCCCGCGTTGCCAGCTGGCTTGATTGGCTCGGATTCTTTATCCAATAATTCTTGTATACTGAAATTATCGATGATTTCATTGTGAAATTGATCAGAATCAGAAATCATGACATGGTAATAAACATGGCCGCCATCAGTTATTTGCGCGCTTGTAGCAGACGAGTAATGCGCCTATGACAAATACCCCGCTAAATTCAAATTCGTACCTTTGTCTTCGTGTATCCGCGCTTCCACGTCTCTAGAAATGGAAAATCGCAATGAAGATACGATAATGAAGATGCTGGATATCAGTATGGCATGCAGCAAATTAATTCATAAATAATTTTTATTAAAAAGGTTACTGTATCACGTGAGCTATGTATAGCTGGATCATTTTGGGATGACCAGTTTTGCATCAGCTGCAATAATCTTGATCCGATTCTCAAATCGGGCTCATAATGATCATGCCGAAATAAGGTACAAATCAATCTCATGCATCCATGATCGACTGATCGATATCTTCAACTTGCAGGGAGAATATTGATCGATTCAAGCGGGGAAGATTTTACGGCCGTATTTCCAATCAAATTTTTTACCTTGCTCATTTTTTCACCTGGACGTAAACTGCCACGCCTTCCAACTGGTGGCATCATGATATCTTGATCTTCATCGTCCGCCGGTTCAATCATGACCGCCACTGGCTGCACCATTGTAAGCAAATGCATATGATTATTTTAATCAGTATTTTTGTGTATTTGCAAATTATGCTAACGGAAGCGATAGGATGAAATGCGAAAAGCCACGACAGTCAAACTGTAGCTAAGCATGAAATTACGAAATGGCATGCGATCATGCGAGAAATCATTAGTCCATGGATTTTAGATTTACCCTTTTCCCATCGTCAGCCACTTCACCGGGCCTCAACGATGCTCGTCTGACTCCTACTTGCGGCGGTGGTCGTGCATCTTCCTCTTTGATCGGCTGAAAATTATCCATGCATTCGCAACCGAGGGGGAAAGCTTTTGGGACAGGAATTGTATCAAATACAGGGAAATATATGCATTCAGGGTAAAAAAATCTGTGCAAGCATATCATTTTCATTCTCAATGCCCAGGGAAATTGCGCAATGCTGTTCTATGTTTATACTGCAATTGAGACATCGCATTTACCTCGCCACTGGGACGTCTGGGTGCTTGTAATTTTTTAGCACCTATCGTAGGCAATTCCGAGATGGATTCGGATAATTCTTCATCACTGGGATGTTCCGAGGCTTCGCTCGTTTCATCCGGTCCACGTTCAGTAATCGTGGGTGGTCTCAAGGTCGTTTTCGGTGGCGGTTCTGGCGTTTTCTCTTTCTCCGCCTATTGGGATGAGGTGCATATGAATATGTGATTTCAAGACGTGCAATCAAATGGATGCTGGACGTCACTTGCGAACAATCACTCGCATACAACATTTACGAACGGCTAAATATGCATTACAGTATGCTTATTGCTAAAATTGGGCATATCAGTTTTTATGCTCACTCCAATACTTCGCTTATTTTGCAAGGCCGTACGAGAATATGTGCATTTATGAATCACACTCGTGGCACAAAGGCCAAAAGGCCTGTAAATTGCTAATGCTTGCTTGAATTTCAATATCATTGATTATCATTGGCTGGTATTTACTGTTCATGCAAAAGTACAGATTTTTTGCTATCTTTCATCATACCGTGCTAATCATAGCAAAGATCATGCATCAAAATTTCCATGCTCATCATACTCATCAAAGGATCATGCAAAAGTTCAAGCACAAAATGCATCCTTGGCGATAGACATAGATTTTCACTCCATGCAATCAGTGCACGTGTTGAATCAGCACAGCTTACAACGGGCTTTTTCTCAACCGGTTTCAATTGATCTTTCCAATTCATTTTCGTAGGAGTTTTTTCCTGAAACCAATAATTTCTCATCAAATACTGATTTGCGTACGGATTTTTGCGTACCTTTTGAAACGGTTTTGGAGAAGGAGATTTTTTCTTCGGTTCTGGCGTTTTCTCCTTTTGCTGTGATAATTCTTGTTGAATTAGAGTTTCTGAAAAGATGCCATGCGTATGTGCTTTTCTGTCTATTTTAAATTCCCGCTGAAATTTGCTATTGCAAATTTGGAAATGAAGCCGGGTTTATACTCCATTAGGATTAGGAAAAGACCATTCCAAATTGCAATAAGAACACGAATTTCCTATAGGATGCTTGCTACACAAGCAACACTTTTTCCTAATCCTAATGGAGTATAAACCCGGCTTCAGAGAAGATAAACATTTCAGGCGGGTATCCGATTATCGGATGGCCTACCTCGTTGTTCAACTTTCAAAGTACAAGTCGTTGTACTGACACCGTAATCCGACCGTGCTTCGCATTTGTATGTACCAGAATCTTCTGGGAATACTTCGGCGATCGATAAACGAGCCATTTGGCCGTCGAACGACGTACTGTAGGCTGGATTCGATTCGATCGGAGCCCCATTTCTGAATGCGTAGATATCATTAGAATCAATAAATTCGAAACATGATGCGCATACTTTGTCCAGACGATTTTCGTGGATGTATGACATTGGACACGCGCTTCCAATGTGACACGTTCACCGTCCAGAACGTTCTGAAATTTACGGTTTGATGGTCAGAGTTGGAGTGGAAAGGGTGAATTGATGGCTTACTGTAGATTCCAGAGTTTGCGTGAAGACGGGTGCTTTCTTGTAGCTGAAAGAAGGTGCGTCTGTAATCAATAAGATTTATCAGGCATCATGTGCATGATTCGCATGCTGAACTGGCTCAATTCAAAAATTGCGCAGTTCTACTGTGATTTTCCAAGCAGATGATAGGATGTAAATGATAAAATTTATTCACCTTTCCAAGGCTTTTGTTGGAGCCAAAGTTGCCCCTTTCAACGTATCCGTTTTGCCAGGCGGTTTCGGGCTGGCCTCCTTTTTCGGAGACAATTCTCTGACTTGTTTCGTCGGACTCAATTCCCTTTGCTGTTGTTGAGGCGTGCTTTCTTTCGCTTGCTTCTGCGGACTCTGTTCTCTGGACGCCTGTTTTTGAGGGCTAGCTTCCCGGGAGGCTTGTTTTTGTGGACTCGGCTCCCTGGATGCTGGTTTTTTAGCTTCCGGTTTTGGGCTGGGTTCCTTTTTGGGACTTGGTTCGCGTGGTTTCGGAGGTTCTTCAGGAGGAGGAGGAGTCGGTTCCTTGATGCTAATTTCGGTTTCCATTTTCTCCTCTACTTTCTCTTCTACTTTTTTTGTCTCGAGTTTCTCCGGTTCAGGCGGTTCTTCGTTCTCTTTGCCTTTTTTCTCCGGAGGTTCTTCAACGTTCAATGTGATGTTGGCATTGGTTTTGCCGAATTCATTCTCAATTGTGACGCGATATACTCCGCCATCGTCTGCGGTCGCGTTCTAGAAATCGATGACTTGGTCATTTGGTCAGCATGGACAAATGTATTACGCATAGTATGAGGCATACTGTAATGCTGAAGGTTGTTTTACATAGCATGGCTTGTCAAAGGAATGTGCGGTATACTGTAACCGCTCCAAGCCCCCTCATGAGAGCCATATTGCAAGACAATGTTTAAATTATTCTGCTCTCATTGCAATTGAGAGTTTGGCTCTGCCAAAAGACTTCAGCCAGCCTCATGTTCACATACCGAGATGGATAATAAAACGATTTGTTGATCCTTTCCCGAAGGTCTGATTTCAGTTTTGAATCGTGCACTATCTTTGATCACTTTCCCGTCTTTCGTCCACGTAACGGTCACTTTCTCAATGGACGTGATCACGCATTCCAATCCTACTTGACCAGCCCGTTGAATGATTTGAGGCTTTTGTACGAATTTCGGCGCCTCGCCTTTCGGTGGTTTAGGTGCTTCGATTTCTGAAATGACGCATTTCTTTGATAGGCCATCTTTTGTGGCTAATTTTATTAGTACTCAAAACCTCGGTACGGATCCGGATTATACAGTAATCCTCAAATCCAATTGGATTTCCAGAAGGAATTTTTCATAAGCACCAATCCGAAAATATGCTCATGCATACTGTAGCATGAATTTATTGGTATACAGAATTATATTATTCATCCATTCAAGGCATCAAAGCAGAGCACGATTGCACCCATCTATATTGAGAATCGATCACATGCAACATGCACGGATCAATATAATTACCATCTATGTTCAAATTCAAATTGGCATTGGCTTCGCCAGCTTCGTTTTTTACTGTACATTTGTACGTGCCAGCTTCAGCATTTCCGGGATTCTGCAAAGGGAAATTGTCATTGGTTTTTTTGGCAATGACTTGTATGCTGAGAAATGTGGACGTTCAGCTAAATGAGGACAAAGCAAATGCTTACTTTGACTTCCATTTTGAATACATAAACGTCCTCTCCGATGACTCCGCCTGGTGAAGTCATACTCGACGTATATGTAGTGCCTTCTTTTATGCTTGTACCGCCTTTTGACCAAGTGGCTTTCGGTGCCGGTTTAGCTTTGACTTTCACTTCCATCACAACACGACTAGCATCCGCATTTGGGATTATCTTTGGTTTCTCGATCAACGTCGGTGCAATCTTATCACTGGGTGGAGGTGCTTCTTCGGTGGTCTCGAAATTCAATGCTAAATTGGCATTGGTTTCGCCTTCGTTATTTTTGATATTGCATTTGTATTGACCAGCATCACTGGATTGGGGGTCCTGAAAATAGGCGTGGCTTAGCTACAGTATGCTCATTCTTGTGTCTCAAGGCCAAAGCTGAGCTGGATTTGGATTGACCCAGACCAAAGGTCAGCAACCATGACACGTCAGTAACCAATTACTTACACTGATTTCCAATTGACACAAATACACATGCTCCGGTTCTTCATCAAAAACGATATGTAATCGACCTCCTTCGTGTACAGATTGATCGTTTTTCGTCCAAGTAGCCGATGGTCGACTGGTTGGAGACCGAACTCGGCATTCCAATAAAATCATCGCACCGCCATCTTTTGGTATGATTCGTGGTTTGCCAACGAACGTGGGTCCTTTCACCACAACTTTCTCCTCGTCGGTACCAGCAAAATTCAAATTTATATTCGCATTACTCTCGCCGAAATCATTGGCCGCTGCGCATTTATACGCTCCTCCATCAGTGGCTGTTGGATCCTGAAAGCGGCCAGAGTGAAATCAATGATCAAGTTGATCATTGGCATCAAAATGAGGGGGGTTTGGTTGGTCAGATGATCAATAGCAATTTTAGTATTCAAGCCTCATGTACGATAAAGTTGTTGCTAATCAGCAATTTGGATCATGAATTTCGAAACAGGGGGTCATGATCACATGGCCCACAGAGGCCATTTCACAAAACCCAAGATCACAAGCTCCCTCTGGAGCGTCTACAGTAACCCACCGTGATTAGCAAAGTAGCCGTATAAATTTCTCCTGATTTCTTATCCAACGTAATCGTATATCGACCGCCTGCATCGATGGGCGTGGTTCCGTGAAACCATTTCGTTTGTGGACCTGGCGCAGATTCGATCAAACATTCCATCAACAAATGCCCTTCCGGCGTTTGTTTTATGCTCGGTTTTTGAGTGAACCGTGGCGCTTTTCCTGGTGCCATGCTGAAAATTGCATGGGAAATGGAGTGGTGAAAAATTGCGCAATTCGGACGATCGGTCTGATGAGATTGATTATGATCAGAACGCGGAATATTGCATTTATACTGTAAATTTGAAGCAGTGCAAAATTGCGCAATATTGGTAACAGTGTCAGGATCATGCAAATTTTGATCAATGGCATTGCATTCGCATCGGCTAATGTGATTTTGCCTAGCCAAGACCACCCAAAGAGGTATACACGTCATAAAAATGTCATTTTCTCACAAGCATTTTTACCCAGGCATATCTTGCAAGACATCAAATCCGCCTGTGGAAATTTTCGCATTCCACCCAGTCATTATGAGAAGCTAAATTCGATACGGCACGTGTAAATTATTGACAAACTTCCAAACTTTCGGCTGGTCATTAGCCAGCAACCCTAGATCCTTTTACAAATGAGACATTAGCGTTCACGTTCCTTCGACGTGTAATAGGGGGTAATTTCTACGTAAACTCTGTCTCTTTTCGCAGAAACCTATCGGCTAGAAACTTCTGGATGGCCATTTTTTTGACATCATCCACACAGGGAAAATGCAGCTGACATTGAGATGTCAGCCAAAAGTCGAATAGCATTGGCGCATTTTCGACGAGTGCAATTTTCTGAATATGACCGTCTGGCTTTTTTGACGTCATTCCGAAGAAGAAAACGAACGAGCACGAAAGTGGTGTTAAAAAAATTCCACTAAAACACTACGAATTACGCATTTACTAGGCCGAACAGAAGGTGTGGTGAAAATTTGTTATTGAGATTCACTCTCTTCTGGAATTCCTAAATTCAAGGCCACTAACACAGGTGGGAAAATGAATTGGCATATTTCAGATATGATGATTTTGCGAAAATATGCACGCAGTACATGGAAAAATTCCTCACAGAATTTGACAAATTATCGCTAAGGACAGGTCATTTGGCTAGAAATGAATAGTGATCAATCACTGCGATGGAAAATTTTTCATAAATAACATTTCTTATCAATGCACAGAAACTGCTATGTAAATTTGGGTTTTAGCTAATCATAAGCCTTGGAAAATAAAGGCAAAGATGCGGTACAGTATGCCTCTGGCCTCATCAGAAGCCCATTGGCTTTTGGCTGATGATTGCAAAATGTAAAGATATAATACAGGATGAATTTTCTGCAAGGAAAAATCTCGTAAGCACTGGCTTCAGATTCACCAGATGAATAAATGGCTATCACACACAGCTAATAAAAATTACTAAAAGGCCTTTTGGACTTTTGCAAAATTTGATCGGCTTGATATGCATTCTGTTGACATACCTTTCAAGCAATAACCGCGGCAATCATGAACGTATAATTAGCACCGAAAGATTTACGCTGACCACCGTCCAGCAGTTGTGGTATCGGTGCGGTTTTACATTCGAATTCCAGTCAGAACGTAAAGGTGGGCTTCGGATGGAGTGGACAATCTGGGAGTCGGATTAGAAATTACTGATTGAGGGCCAACAAGCGAATGAAAGCAAAGGATCCCCAGAGGCCTAGGCTAGGGGCTAGTAGTAGCAGTAGAAGGGCGTCTTCCTTTTTCCCTTTTACACTCCTCACCAGCACGTTGAACGGCACGCGGTGTTCCTTTTCGCTCGGCTAATGAAGAATGCCTTTTTGCCACCGGGGGTGTAGCTATGCGTAGAACGGCAGGAAAATGGTGAAACTTTGGGCCAATTTCCTTAGCCCAGCTTTAGTAAAAGCCGAGTCCTTTTTACTTTCGGCTGCTGAACTTTTACGAAACTTCATAGACCAGGTATACTCCCCCCAGAGACCAGTTGGAGAAGATTCGTTACGGAACGTCAGCTAGCAGCAGAAGCGGCTCTTTCAGGAAACGGCACCCTGCCCTGGTTCCAAACTGCAGCATCCATTTTCGTATCCCACACGCCCCGAATACCGAGGCATATGCGCACGTTTTCGTTTACCATAAGATCAACTGCGAACATATGCTTGCAAAACGAGTAGTTGTTATTCAGTTTTCCCTCTTCGAAAGATTTTGCTTCCACACCAGAAGCAAGAGCAAGAAGGACACCCTCCTGCCTGAGAATGCATCCGGCCTACTATATCTGGACGAGGCCAAAGCGTTCATTGGCAGCTGACATTCGGATGCCATCGTTGGGATGCCCGTTGCTTTTGTTCACAGCGTTTTCTACGACCTCGAAAGTTAGTGTTCGAAAAGAGAAATTTGGAGAATGTTTACTGGGCAATGAATAAGACCAGAACTGGGGAAAAAACGCATTGATCGCATTTCATTGCTCAGCAATTTCTATTTACGGCTTGATGCTAGGAAAAGCCTTAGGTTTTTGTGAAGTTAGTTTTGATAACCTTATTCCGACCGATGCATGCATGGAAACCGCAAAATCAGATTGCAATGATCGCATTTAATGTTGAAGATTGTCAGTGACCATTACAGTAACCCTGTAATAACTTCTGAATCTTATAAGTCAACGATGACCACATTTTCCTCGCAAGCACATGAACGCTGCTTATTTCCAGCAGCAGTTACGCCCGGATGCATTTTTGTTCATTCTGTCATTGCTCAATCTCGGCATTTTCTCATTTTTGTGACTGCAATGAAAGCAAGAATTTGCCACTTGCGGAAAACTTGCATTTTCTCTGCCCTACAAGGCAAAAATTCAGCAATGCATGTGCTGAATAAACTTGCCCTGGAATTTTCCGCATTGAATCATTTCAGACGCCATGGAGTCGATCAATGGATAACGTGCTTTGGTTTGCCAAAGCAAAAGCCGCCTTGTTTTCATCGCGAATAAAATGCTCCCCCTCGATATGCACAATTTTATACACGTTGATGTAACTTTGCCCAGAAATCCGCTTTTCGGCATTGACGCCTGGCCGTCGGCAAAACGAGAATATAGAGCTGTTTTTCAATGCATCATACACACGTTGAGATAAATTCGTTCAATTCGGTATCGAAAACGGTGAAGGAAAGTTGTGACGCATTGAATTACTTTTCTAAATTTGCATTTTTGTGAAATTATGTGAGCAATGGCACGCTGGGGGTTATTATGGTCATTGAAAATTGACCAATCCCCTTTCAGTGACCAGTCTTTGACTTTGCATGTATCAAAATTTCGTCAATTTTTGATGAAAATCCTCTGATTCTCCTGATCAACAGCCAGCTTACTGTAACCGCTGCTAATGCAACTCCCATTTCAGATACTTCAATTTCATATCGATAAATCAATAAATAAATGGCCGATCAAAAGGAGAATGGTATCAACGAACCGATGGCGCAATCATTGGACGAAAAAGCCGAGGAGAAAGATCCGATATCGATTCAATCGAGAGATGAAGCCAACGCTGAAATGGTAAGTGAATTTTTGGCTCATCTTGACCATTGCTCTTGATGATAGCATACTGTAGCCAAAATTTGGCCTGCCAAGATTCACCTTGGCTAGCATTAGCAGCACAGCCAAAACCAAAAGTCAAATTTCCAAGATTTAAAAGATCCAAAATCGTGACTGATCGCATGTTTTAGGCGGCCTCGATCATCGAAGGAAAATCGTCCGATACCAGTGGACCATTCGGTCATCGCGGATCCGGTCGCGGTTGCATTTTCGAAAAACAAAAACCGCCGAAGACGGTTGCCATCGGTCGTGGTCGTGGTCACGGATACGCTTTCTATCGTTCGACCATGGGTGGAGGCGGTCCGATCGTGAATCGTGGCGGTCGTGCAAGTCAATTGCCGGTGATCGATAATTACGGCCAAAGAGATCAAATGGTCATTCACCGTGGGCACGGTGTCATTTGGGTCGATCGGGAGAAATTTTTGAAAGGGTATCATGATCAGCCGGATATCGAGTAATGAGATGATATGGATTTGATCAGAAATGACAAGGAGGATAAAAAATTTGGAAATTGGTGCGATATATGAACGTATTATTTTGTGCATAATATGCGCTGTGAAAACTATACGGTTCTGTGTGAAGTTCAGAAGCCAATTATTGGCTGAAATTTATCTTAGTGATAGCGGTTACAGTATGCCAATGACATCATTGAGGATCACGTGATATAGCTCCGCCTCTGGCGGTCATTGGTCATTTATGGCCAAGAATTTGAAAAGCACATTGAAGCATTGCTGTTTTAAAAAAAAGCGTTTTTGGCTGTATGCAAAATATGTACCTCTGCACTGGAGGACATTGAATGATGTCCTGTTGACAAAATGCCTAGTAAACTGATAAACTCGTCTCAAATGATAAGAAACCGATGCCAGACCGTCTATCAATATCTTCCAGAGAGAGCATCTATATAAACAGCAGCTCATTTTTCGTAAGCAATTTTCCTACATACAAACCTTGTATAGTCTGAACAAATTTTTGCGATGGCATTCGCAACTCCTCTATTTCGTGAATACGGTTTTGCTGATTTCGATGAAGTGCAACCACGTCAATTGGTATGCAGGCAACGAAAAATCAGTGAATCAGCACCAGATTTGCAAAATCAGAATGTAACCTATGGAGATACAGAGTCAGAGATGGCTAAGAAGAAATTGGTCAAGCAAAATTCCAGTGATCAAGAGAATAAGAAAACCAGGGCCAATTCATTGGTCGGCCTGATCAGAAGGATCAGTTCGAAAGATTTACTGCCAAGACACATTTCCATATCGGCTGCGAAAAAGGCAAATACGCATGAGCAAAAAAGTGGATGACTGCAAAATAAGGGGGTTCTTCGATTGTCTTCTATGAAGAATATTGTGCAGGGATTATGTGATTGGGATCAGCCTCGGCTGATGCAATGATTGTTTACGCATTTTTCATTTATCCTAGAATATGCAGATTCAAAAATGCATTGTGTATTATCTAAAAGTCGAAAAGTGAAACTCCTTGGCTCCAGTGGCAATGCAGAAATTGCAAGCAAACTTGCATAATTTGCGAATCCGTATTTGCAAGGAAAATATCCAAAGGTTCATGCACAAGCAAAATTTAGACCATGAACCCCTGAAAAATGTCACTCAATGCATTTCTTCCCATTATGTAATCTCGATGTAATCTCATGAAACCATGATAAAGCCGTCTCAATTCATACCCACATGCTGACATTTTTAGCCCACCTAAATGTGCTGATTTGAAAAAATCATACGCATACACTAGGGGGAATCTTTCTCTTGTCAATATTACCCGCTGATAAGGATTGCTATCAATTTTTACAGCCTCGTAAACAGAATCCTTTTGCTGAATTCGATGGACGCAGCTAAAAATAGGTATGATTTGACATGCACGTTGGATGTAAAGAGATGATCAATGTGATCGGACTAAAATCGATTGAGGACGCAATGCAGGCATGTTGGAAAATATATAAATCAATCTGAATTTACAATACGAATAAGCCAACAGAACGGAACTGGCTCAGGCGTTAACACCGGCTTCGGCGAATACCAAGAAAGGACACTGATCGCGATCCACTGATTGTTATGTTCCGATTGATTTTCGAAAAGAATTTCGATACTGCTAACATGGTGTTGTCCCTTTGTCCAAGCGTTCTGATTGGTGGGAAACATGCCTGCTAGAGTATGTACACGGCTACGGCTCCCAGCTGGCTGATTTTCCCCATATTTGACGGATTCGTGTCAACTGTCGAGGGGTGGGTGACAAATAGCTAACTGTCATTTTCTTCCTGTTGAGAAAAATGGCATCAAAGTTTCTTCACTTCCCTCCCACGCTGAAAGTCTTACATGTTTGACCGTAGGGGCGGTTACAGTGCCCTCATGCTACTTTAGGAAGCGGCCAAAGGGAAATACGCAGCCGATGTTTACATTGCTCACGCGCCGGTGACGACGGACAAACAATTCTATTGCATCATCTCGGATCAGTAAGTGCTTTATTTGGAATAGCATTTATCACTATTGACATGGTCATTTTTCAGTCGCATATTGATGGTCAGCAAAACGTTGGGAGCGTTGGAAGTGGATTGGCAGTATGCTTGGACCGAATTGACCCATGCCCCGCGAATGGTCGAAAGGGGATTGAAAGTGAAAACCAAGGTAAGCTGTTTGATTCATTGGCAAATATTTCACTAATGTGACCTTATTTTTAGGCTGAAAACATACGTCAGCTTTTTTGCGCTTGTAAGCGCTGGAAAGTATGGTTGGCACTGAAAAATCACGCTGGATCAAGCAGGTTTTCTCAAGCAGCGTCCGTTTAAAATGGCGTGGATGTCCTATCCTTTTCATTACGAGTGAGGTCAGTTTGGTATACGCAGTGCGCACATTCGCTTGATCAATCCAGCGTGAAAAAAGCTGGTCAAGCCAAGCCAAGCCGAGCGCAAAAAAGCTGGAGTATGTTTTCAGCCTTAGCAACCGAAGGAGGAAATACTCGGTTCGGAAACGCACGGAAAGATCGTCACGTTCGCTGCAAGGAAATTGGGCGACGTACGTGCAAATTCAGTGTGCATGGTCCTGATACGCCTCCATTTTCAGATGATCGCGAAACATGCTCGAGAAGCCTTCGAACGTGATCAATAAATATTCTTTCTTTTTTTGCCTTGGGATGAAGAGATTTGAATTAGGAGATATACAGATTTGAAAAGCTAACCGTTTTCTCTACTGATTTCAGACGCGTGCTAAAATTTGATTATCGTGTTCTGGAAAATACATATATTGGCAATTCGGAATGGTCATGTCTGGATAATCTATATTCATTCTCTGTTCATAATCATTGAATTTTCACTGGCTACCTGTTGATTAAAATGCAAGCACCTATCACTGAATCACATTTCTCAACAGTGCCACTATCATGGTAATACTGAGCCAAAATTTCAAATTGAAATCATTGTAACTACCATTGTCAGTGCCATACAACTTCTGTCTCCACTGTTCTCCTGTTAGTTTCCGTTTTCCCAACAGGACATCAGCTACCACTCTAATCCCTCTGAAGATTTCTTCTCCTGTTGGCTTTATTTGATTGAAGTCCGGACAAAAATGACCAGCAACTTTGCCATCGAATCCTGGTGGACGCAATTCCACCACATACGAGTATTTGATTTTGGTATGATTTTTCACCCAATCCTGGGAACCGCCGGAATATTCATCTGCAATGAAGGGGGTGGTTATGGACATACAGTATGCCTGCAATTGTTCCCCCCCCCCAATTTGACTGAAATTGGCTTACACATTACATCACCAATGGAAGAAGCCGTGTAATTTTTCGTGCCATTCCCTTTTCCTTGATTGACTGCTTCTACAGCCATGACAGCAACTTCGTGTAAATCGGATACATCATCCGGATATAGCCCTTTCTCGTATCCGTACGGATACATCCATAATTGACCATAAGAATGAAGGCTGATGTATGCTTGTATATCATTTTCTGCTGATTTCAATGTTTTGGCCAAAGCTTGTACTTCCGGTTCAGACATTGGACGGACACCGGGAAATGTATTACAACAGAAATGCCAACATGCGTCGGATGCTAAAAATGGGCATGACCGCACTTGGAGTTGGATAATAATCATGGACTTTACTGTTCCATTTGGTGTCCCAATTTCGATTCAAATCAACACCGCGACATTTGCATTGTGCTGTGCCTTTGCAGTTTGTAAAATTATCGTGTGGTTTGGGTTCGGATCGACTCCGACGCCAATAGCGGTCCTGAAAATTTGATTTTTGATAGACCACTGAACCTTGAGCTATGCATGCAGTATTTGAAGCATGCCCATTTGGCAATGCGACTTGGAATGAGGCCACAGCCAAAAAATGTGTTTCTGGCTCATGCTGAGCACGCCTATATTTTCACTGAAGCTTTTGATCCACGCTCATGTGCAGCACAGTTGCGCAAATATGATCATGGCCCATTGACATACCGAAGTCCATGTATAATTATATCCATCAACGTTGACTACAGGCACAATATACCAAGTGATATTGTCCACTAGTGTCCTGATTTCTGTATCGTCACGATACTTGGATAGCAACTGAAAATATGGCATACATTGCCACCGAATTGGACATTGAGAAGTGTTTGAATTACTTGATGAGCCATGTACAATGCTGTGGATGTGGATAACCATTCTCTTGCATGCATTGCTGCGTCAATGAATATTCCACGAGTTTCATTATATTTATTGCTATTGATCTGGAAAATGGATTCTGATCATTTGAGATAGGGTCATAGGATTTTTGGGTGTGCTTGATTCTGGCAGCCAATGATCACTGCATGGTCCATTGTCGGAGAACCAATTTTCAAAAACATGACATGCATGACAGGATCAAGGCCCATCAGCTTGGCTGATTACTTTCAGCATATAAATCGGCTGATTTTCATAAGATCTACCGATTTCTTCCAATTGAGAGAGGGGCCGTCCACCATATTTGTATCTGGATACCAATGCATGCAGGTAATCATTGATCTGAAAACTTCTGCCCTGCAACCTTTTATCAAGACGATTGATTTGTCCAACCTCATCCAATGGATGAAATTCGTCAAGCCTAAAATCCTCTGGAGATTGACGATATCGGAATGCGTGCCTGCCTTCCCTCGGATCAACGTAGGCGTACTTTTCACGTAGAGCGTACCAGTCCTTTGGATCTGGTTGATCCAAGATCCTAAAATTGCAGGGCTTTGATTTGTACTGGAAAAAGCTTGGCTCGGGCCGTGGGCATGGCGAGCTGCGTAAATTTGATCGATCGTGTGATCACGGCTGATTTTGTTCAGTGCAATAATGTGCATTTAGGATTTACCTTGACTGCACATTTCGCATAACCACATAAGCTTTCAGACCCCATTCTTTTGCTTGATCCACAAAATAATCGGCTACATCCGATGGGGCCATGTATAAAGCAGGTGTATCAGCACCATGCGGATGGATCCATGGCTTTATCTGCACCAAAGCACATTTTCAAATCATCATACGCATCGTTAATGCTTACATGCAAATTGGGATACTCAGTGATCAATTTTCGCAATTTGATCAGCTGATCAATATTCGATCCGGTGACTTTGATCAAGTCTTGCCTGGACAAGAATTTTACATTGGAAGCATTGAAATTTGCTTCATTCTTTACCTTGTGTAAGGGCAGTATGAAGATGCCAATGCCAAATCGCTAAACAGGCATAATGCAATGAATGCAATCACTACCCAATGCAAAATCGATTTCATAATTCACTGGTTTTGCAAAAGTTCTTATTTTAGAAAGGGGAATAATGGCTTATAAACTTGAGAAAAGTAACAAGGCAGAGTCAAAGCATCTTTTTAAACAAAGTGGCCAACTAAAGCATTTGTGTTTGTGAAGCAAAAGCCGTTCCATTTCCTTTGGCAAACGAGAATGAACGAACAGCTGCTCAGCCGATGTAAAACAGACCTTTCATTTCTGAACCATCGTTCTTGTGTTTCCTGCCAAAAGTCTTCTCTTATTAAAAAGATGAGCAAAAAAGTTTGCTTGGATCACTGGAATTCCACACAGCAGCCAAGGTGATTGAATTTTATATTTTTATATTTTCCAATTATACAAAGATGGAAGTTTGCTCATCTTTGGAAGCTACTGTAATTGAATATCGTGGAAGCTGTGATTCAGGAAAATAACAGCTAATGCCGTTGCCAACTTGGAAGCTAACATTCAAATAAGATTTGTATTGATCCAGAACAAGGTGTCATGTAAAAGCAGACATATTTGAACCTGAAGGTTCTTCCAAGTGGTTCACTTCCATTGCAAAAATCTTGATTTTATACAAATTTCACCTACTGTAGATGTATCGTTTGTCTTTTTACAATGTGGACATACTGTAGAAAATATACGAATATTAGCAAGGTTGCGATAATTTGGCAAACTGCATAGAGTATTTTCTATACTAAATACGTACTTTCATTTCACGTCAGTCATGTTTCTCATTGTTCATTCTCGGGTGGAGAATGCGTGTACACTAGCACATGGGCAATGAAATGTGTCTATCCAATTTTTCAATTGATCATTATCATATCAAGCTGATCAATATTTGTGTAATAATGATTATATTACTTTCCTCATAGTTATGGCTACCTAGATTAGCATCCATGATCGCACGCATCACAACTTTGATCCTTGATTGGGTTTTGACTTCTGCTCTTCTCTAGCCTTATCCCTGAGAAAACGACGTAGCAATTTTCCACTTGGAGTTTTAGGCAATTCATTTATGAATTTAACCCCGCCTTCCAACCATTTGTAGCTGATCACTTTGCCTGGAATCAAGATTTTGTGCATTAGCCTCTCGCACTGGCTACAGTATGCCATGGGTGCTTGCCAGCCAGTAAAAGAGGCATACCTTCAACATGCTTTTTCAGTTCTTCTTCACTGGCTTTGCAGCCGTTTTTCAGAACCACATATGCACGTGGAATTTCGCCTTTCAATTCGTCCAGAATACCAACGACTGCTGCTTCAGCAACCGATGGATGACCAACAAGAAGGCCTTCCAATTCTGCTGGAGCCACCTGGAAAATCCATGGCTAGCTCTCAATGCATATTCAAGGACATCAGTGCACCTGAAATCCTTTGACTTTGATCAATTCCTTAATCCGATCCATGATATAAAAATACCCGTCCTCGTCATAATGACCGATATCTCCTAAAATGAATGATCAATCGATACCTGATTTCTGATCTGATGATACAGTACCTGTATGCAACCATGCGTCTTTATCAATGCATTCTCGAGTAGCCTGCGGATTATCCAAATATCCTTTCATCATTTGCGGACCTCTGACGCATATTTCCCCATCTTGCATGGGACCCAAAAGGCGACCTGATTCTATATCCAAGACCTGGAATAGGCTGATTTAGATCATGGTAAGGCTGGATAAAGAATGCATGTATTTTGCAATCTGTATTTGCAACTGGAACGCCTCCTGATCCATGTTTTTGAAGGCTCGTCGGTTTGACAGGTGTCAAATGGGTCAGTGGACCTATTTCGGTCATTCCATAACCTGAAAAAGTGAGCATAAACTTTGGTCATCATTGACCACTGGCCAATGTACAGCTGCACCAAGATCATGAATTTCCGATTACGCACCCTGTGTAATGTACTTGGGTTTGATTTTTGCAAAAATCGCTTCCGATAAATCCCTTGTGACTGGTGCTGCACCGCAAAGGATATGTCGTACTGAACGAAAGTTATGCTCGGTCACATCCGGACTTTTGACTAATTGAACCACAACTGGTGGAGGCACAAGGATCATTGTCATCTGAAGACCTTTTTTAGATTGGATCAAATTCAGTATCGATTTATGTACCTGATAATTCTTTACTGCACCAATGAATTCAGCAAGATCATATCTGGGAAATATGATCAAAGTGACTCCAGCATTCAGTGGCCAGAGAAGCTAAAAAGGATTATTGATTCTGATGAACAGGATACTGTAGAATCTTACAGAAGTGATAATTCCACCAGCATGAAAATACGGGAATGGAGAAATGACCACGTCCTTATCCGTAAATGAGAACATGTCTTGACTTGGTCGTTCAAAATGTTGAGTACTGTATTCGAAAAATATTTAGCCTGGACTTTGTAGCATATTTTCATGCTTACGTGGTTTGGCATAAATTTGCTATTGTACTGTAATGAGTCAACATGACCTGAATGAAAATCATTGAAGTGTAAAATTCAATCACAGGTCCTAGCTTACAGATTTCGGTATTCCAGTTGTGCCGGATGAACTCAGTAAAAGGTGCACCTCCTCACGTGGATTGAATTTCTGAAGAGCGCCATGACACATTGGTTGATCAAGCATGCTAGCATAGCTTACTGGATACTGTACGTTTCCTGTCGATTTGCTCATTAAATCGTGCAAATAAACGCATCCAGGTGCACGAGTATCGCGTAGAATAATTTTCTGCAGTTCAAATGGAGATTGCTCAAAAATCAGTCCTTCAGATCGAATATTTTTACCTCGATGCTAGGACATTTAGCTTTCACTTTTCGAATTTTCTCCAATATATCACTAGTCGTGACAATGAATCGAGGTTTGCTTTTTTTGTACTGAGTGACCAATTCATCCATCGTGAAAGCTGGATTGGCTGGATTCGATGTGCACCCCAGTGAACTAGTAGCGAGCAGTAATGGAAGGAATTCGCACGAATTTGCCATACACGAAGCCAGAACATCACCTTTCCTCAAGCCGAGCTCATTGTGTAGACCATTGGCCAGTTGATGAGTGATTTTTATCAAATCAGCATACGTATATTGTTTATTCTCTTTCGGAGATATCTGAAATTATGACCGTGAATACAGTCATCAATGCGTCCATGAGTGCATACCATTGCAATTTTATCACCATACTTCTCAAAATTTCCAAGCACGAATTCGGGTAAACTGATATTCTCTGGAATAATAACATTGGGATAGGGTGATTTTATGATCGTGGCCATTTTTCATGAATTCGTTCTAGCACAGTTGCATATGATGCTTTTTAAACGTCCAAGGTGGAATGAAAATATTGAATACAATTTTCGTTTTGACAAACGTGTACTGTTAAATTGACATCCGGCACGAGATAAGACAGGCCAGGTTTGGCGGTCTGGATTTTTATCTTCATGAACTCGAGGAGACTAGTTCATTTTTGTTCACTTGTTGAGAGACCAGTTTTGCTTGGCAATGATTGGCTGTTGACAATGAGGATTCAATGGCTGAGAAATAGCTCAGGAAGCTTGATCAGCATTATCTTGCGATATATCTGCATAGAACCAGCTTATGGGCATGCTTTTTGCAAACTAGGGGTCAATTTTCAGTATGGCTATCCTTGAGCACGTGAACTTTGATCAATGGTTATTTTGCAGAAAATAAAGCAAAATCAGGCATATCAATATATTTTCCTGTATAATCGATCATTCTCTATCGATTGGCGTCGTCGAAATCGATCGATCACGCTTGTATCGAAAATCGATAATTTTGACCAACTTTTAATATGAACGATAAATGAAATCTGATAACGCCAGAAGGAGCAGCGCGACTTTCTTAGTAGAGAATTAGGTTATTTTCATGGTTATATCGTGATTATTAAGCAAATAAGAGGATTTTAAGATTTCGGCATAACCGAAAATTTAGAATGATTCGTTTTGTACTTGGACGATTGCGATGATTTTTTGCCAAAATATTGGGGATATGAACCCCAACATCTGTGCCAAATTTCATCGATCAAATCGATACCTTCGTGGAGATAATCGCTTAAATGTCCAAAACACGCGAGTGTTTTAAAATCGATTTTTGCGGATTTTTGGCGATCCAGTTGATCAGGGTGGGAGATTTTTTGCAGTTACATAGGGCTCTATATTCCTGCCAAATTTGGATGCTCAAATCCAACCCGTTCAAGAAATAATTTCTTAAAACAAATTTTGAAATCCAAAAAATATATTTCCCGCCAATCGAAAATTTAAATTTGAAGCCTTCCGGCCTGACCGATTTTGATGATTTTTTGGGTGAATGTTGTGAACCGGAGGGACAATAACCGTGGAAAACTCGTTACTGATCATGAATTTTGGGCGATTGTGCATCATTTTGGATGGTTTCCCATATTTCCATGTGATTTGGGGGGGTGGGGAATTAGGTGGATTATTATCAGCGAATGTGGTGCCTGATCATGTTTTCAAGGACCAGAATTTTGTGATTAGACACGGGTCATGCCCAATTTTCTGGAAAATTGATGTATGAAGCCTCAATTGACAGCAGATTTTCTGAACTTTCAATCTGAAATATCGATTGTTGTGTTTTCGAATCATGATCATTAGATCGAGCTGGTTCGATTAATCAGGAAATGTATTTGCATAACATGGAGATCATGAATTTCGAGAATAAAACCGATGGCATAATTCAGTACAGAGCGGTTACAGTAACCCTGTCCGATAGGAACGCGAGCACGATTCGTCTCTGGTCACGTGACCGCTAACGCTGCTACAGTAATCCTGCTATATACGATGCTGAATATCAATCATAAAATCATCGTTTGATGATTACCCTAAATTTGCAAAATGATTGCAAAATTATTCAAATATCTGGATAATACCAGTGTGATGTCAATTATAAAAAAACCAGGGATAATCCAGAGATTTACATTTCCTGATCCAGTATAAACTTTGCATCAGTTGATACGGAGATCTCAAATGGATAACGTATCCGTATAATTAGAATCACATATGAGTCCCATGAAATGATCGATATGTATTATTTCTTCCGCATAATACCGGCCGTAAAACAAAAACCGCTTGTGAATCCGAGTAATAATAATAAGGATGAAATGACTACGGTGATCCATAATCGATGCCAAAACCAGTAATTATGCCGCCGTTTGTAACAGTTCATACAGTCCTTCCAACTACTGGACTTGGATTTTGGCGATTCAGTAATAATCCATTTCTCTTTTCGACGCCGGCCTTTCTTGGGCGATGGGGTTATCGATCGTTGCGAAGGAGGCACTTTCACATAAATAATCGAATCAGTAACTCCTGGTTGACGTGATTCATCTTCCCACGTACCAAAATCGATAATTCCCGATCTGTCCTGACCGGCGGATACCGAGACTTGCCCAGGATCACGTTGATGATCCTTCCTCAATGATGTGGAAGGTGCCATTTCCTTTTCGATCGGTGGTGGATAAGATAAGATCGAGTATGTGGCGGATAATCGACTTTTTCCTTTCGGTGATCGTTCAATACTATCGGGCGTGTATAAATCCGACGTTTCAATTGGTGAATATCCGGAGTCAGTTCGGACGGCGTATTCAATAAACCGGGCGATTTTCGGCTCGATTTACTGCTCACCGTACAAGAGGAAGGAGTTGCCGTTTTTACAGGACTTTTACTCACTAATAATGAATTCGATATGGATGATCCAATATCGGACGCATTTTTCTCCATGCCTCAAACTCGACTGACCAAACCAAACGTCACCGCAGCAAAATGAGGAATGAGTTCGACAAGCAAGATGGCGGCCGAAATTGTCATGTCTGCCGTGGCCGCGAATGCAGTTACCACGTTGGGGAGGCAAAATGGGGTCGAATCTCGTTGCATGGTCAGTGAGGACATCGGAATGTGTAGAAATTGCGAAATTCAAGCACATTCGTGCAGTGGTTGTTGGGTGTCATCCTGTAATCGAAACTTGGCAGATAATTTACTTTATTCGATAACCACTCCTTATATGGACTTTTCTTGAATATCAAACTACCAAATTAGAAAATGGGCATTCATTTTGCCCTACTTATGATTCAGTTACGGATTTTCGAAAATTCGAATTGACCACCATGCAGATTACAGGGTGGGTCATTCACTGTCCCAGATTCTTCTGACTGGATACTTAGCATGCGACCGAAAAGTGGCTGATGTGATGATGTGTGATAATATTATCATTTATCATTAATACTAGACACGATATTCACAGATAGCATATCACACCAAGCATAAAATTCAGATAATTGACAGAAAAGTATTCATATCTCTCTCTCTCTCTCTATGAAGCATGCAATGCAAAAATCGACCGCCCCAAAATTTTCACAATGAAGTCTCAGTTTTCGTGACATCTTTCGAGAAGCCAATGGTATTGACTGATTTTCTACTGAACAATGATTGACAGGTGCTCATGATTCGACTCCTGGACGCTTGTTTAGCTTTGACCCTACTGTAGGCGTCTCGAATATCTCGATTCATCAACGTGTACACGATGGGGTACCCGGTACAATTCACGTACGGGAGCATGTGAACGAAATAATTCAATATGACACCGGTGTCGGAAAGTTCGCCTTGTTCGTCCGCCGATAGCAACGCTCTGTACAACATCATGGACCAATAAGGCGTCCAACAAGCGACGTAAAATACGACCAATCCCAAGATAGTTCGAGTGAGGCGTATGAATTTGGCATTAGCTCTACGTGCTGATATACCGATTGTCCTGGCGTTTCGTAATCGTCCAACTTTGAGAATAATGGCCGCATGGAAGCATGTGAACATCAAAGTAGGCGTTGCGTAACCCAATGTAAAACCGTACACTGTGAACGCCCATAAAACCGACTCGTCAGCTTCGAATGCGCATTTGGGAACGATGGCTATTAATGTCGAATTACTCTCGTAAATGATATAATGCAAATCACCGTACATATACACCGGGATCAATGCTACGAATGACAAAACCACGCATACTAACGCGATCAGAGATGACCTGAGGACGTCTCCGTTGAAAAATTGACCACCGGTCATTACGCTGCCAATAGCCGGTGTTGGCTTGTAGATTTTCATGTAACAAAAATAACTCAACGCTACTAGCAAGAATGGGGAGCAAAATTTTTGAAGACTTTCACTACTCAAATACAATAAGCATAGGAATTTGGATTCGACCAGCCATTCGCCGTAGAATAAATCCAAGATCAATGCCAACGAGAAAAGGACTACGATCAAATCGCAACAACACAAGGCCAGTATGTAAATTTGGACGCTTTTATGCGCTTTCGTACTCGATCGACTGATTATGCAACCGATCACGCAAGTGACCCAAATGTTGCCGATCAGACCAATGATGAATAGGACGACAGCAGCGATCAGCGGCAGAACACGGATGCGATCGATGCGATACGCAACGCCGGGTAATTTGCTGCGATCGACGTCTCCGAATTCGGATAGAAATTCATCGTACAGTATGGAATAGCTGGTCAGATTTCGCATGGTGAAGCAATTTGGGTCTATGATCAAGAGTTGTGCGGATGAGATGATCAGAGCTGAAATATAATCACCATTTGCACATGAATTGCACTACCTGAATATAGCAGAGCAAGCTAATCATTAGCTTATCTAGGTAAGCCGTTGGTAAAGTACACCTACGTGCAATTTTACAAGTGAGGCAATTATCCTCTACAAAGAGAAGATGCCCGCCCGGTGTGCGGTCAAGTCATCAAATATGTATGGATGAGACCTTAGAGAATGACCTTCAGAAAGAAGAAATCAACAAGAAGGGTGCCAGCAAAAGAACATTCACCTGGCACCATAGCCACCCACCCATATCAAATGGCATAATCCGCAGCTGAATAAGCTTCTATGTTTATACAGCAAAAATGGAGAGAATGCTTTTTATAATGGTGAAATACTGCACTTTGATGCTCATTTTGATCAAAGCCTAACATGCATAGACCATTTTAACAATGTCTTATCCGATGGGATTTCATTAAGGAAATCCAGTACTCGGATTTCTTGATAATGTAAATTTGAAAAATGACCTCGTTTCCTTCACGGATGGCCTTGGTTAGTCCAGTATGAATCCTAATATTTTCCAGACAGCAGGTACTGACCGACCACCCGCTAATGAAAACTTTCGTAAAATGACCCTGTTTTTGGATATTCGAACTTGTGTAATCTCAGTTTTTCAGCCCAAAGGTATTGAATGAATCTGAAAAATAAGCTTCACACAAAGCCAGAGGCATTTTCTTCGGCTCATGAGAGGGCATCGTTTATGAACGAATATTAAAAGAATCAATCATGGTGGGAATATTGAAAACTTCCTTGAGCATTTTCGCTGCGATTTCGTCTCATATCCATGAAAAAAAGCCTATGGGGAAAACGGCTCATTTTTAATTAAGTGTCTGCAGCATATCAGAAAAATGCCTCGAGTGATAAATGATAGATAAAAATTGCCAGGCACGGAAATGAGCATAATCAAATGTGAATGACGCCTTGAGGGAAGTTTACTCTTGAAAACGGAAAACAGTTCATTGAAGGCCTCGATTTGAATTAAAGATCATGAGAAAACGGAAATTGGCCCGCGTCTTCATCTGGAGCAGAGAGGAAATTACGAATAGAGAATCATGTGGGTTGGATCATCTGGCTATAAATGAGTGGATTAAAATGAAATCCATCGTGTCCAAGGGTGATATTCGGTCGTGCATGGAATAAAAGACCTAATAACGAAAATTTACTGGACCGAATCTTTCGACGACCCGTAATGCCAGGCTATAAATGATACGAGTGTATGTGAAAATTGATCTGAATCATAATCAATACGACCAGGAAGACGGTTTTTCCAAAAACAAGGAGCTCATAATTCGCATCACCAGGGAAAGAGGAAGTAGATGAAAGCAACGCGTGCTCTCGTTGATAAATTATGCATATTTGAATGGGGGAAAGGTTGATCATAAGACGCCGATTGATTGACATATTAAAAATGTAGTGACGAAAATGAAAATCACTTGGCTGACGAACTGCACTCTACCTACACATCATGTCATTCACATTTTGCCCATATGCATTGATAGATTAGGCCGATCCAAGGAAAAAAAATAATGCTTCAGAAGGAGTAGATATTTTTCATAAAGCCATGTCAAACAAGAATGGATTATACTGATTTTTTGCATTGCATTGAACCATAAAATGCATCTTGCCATTTGAATTTGGCATCATGGAAAAACAGTTCCAATCACCGTGTCACAATGTACAGAACCTCAGTCGGATTACAGTAAACTTTATTTCAATGCTAAGAATGCATGCCTAGCGTATCAATATTTGAACATTGTTACGATTTCTGAACCGATCAATAGCATGCTTAATAAAAAATCGGACCCCGTAAAAGAGATAAACTAAAGCTTGCAATATAGTGATCATACTAATACCCGTCCATACACCAAGGACCCCTCCGATATCACTGATAAGATCATCGATAGAGACTCGATTTATCTTCTCCACAACCTGATACTCTTTGCTATCGTAGAAAAGGTTCAGCAGAATCATTTGCCCCACTTGCGTTGTGGAAAAATTGAATAATTGAGGCTGTTGACCATCAGCCGAGTATGCGGGAGGACGATTCAGATATTTGGTGAATGATTCCAGTTTATTGGGCGATGGAAATGGCACTGATGTCATTTTTGTGAGGACGTTCTCAGTCTCGCATGGATCTTTGCAATCGCTTTGACATTTGGTCACGTTGAAACCGCTCGGAAGTATGTCACGGCTGAAAGCAGCGGTTTAGTATTCTTGACAGATTATGCAACTGAGGACATACGGTTTGTTGTCACAGGTGTCGGTCTGGTTTTTATTGCATTCCGGTCCAACGTGTTTGGTGAATGGGGAATTGCTTTTGTATTGGCAATTGACTAATTCCATGCAAAATTGTATGTCGCAATCAACTTGGCATAGTTTTTTCGACGTGATGTCTGAAAAGTGCATTTTCTGAACAAGCATAGTGAGAAAAAGCCTACAATACTCACTATTATCGAAGTATTTGTATTGGCCTTTGGTGACGCACGGGAGGTCGTCGGTTTTCAAAAATTGAGACAGCGTATGCCTCGTTCTGATGACTGTCCTCTTTTTGACCAATGACATAGAAACGACAATTTGGCTTCCCGGCCACAATGCGATTGGCGACATCAACGCTTCTTCTTCGTCTTGGAAATACAAGCCCAGTAATAAACCACCGGATGGATACGACTCGATTGGTAGAACGGATGGATAAATTTCATCTACTCTCGGATTTAGCAAAACGAAAGCTCCTGTACCATAGCCTAAATGCGATTCAACTACTTATTACAGTAGGCAGCATTATCGATGATTTATTTACCTATATCCTTGCTATAATATCCTTTATCACGACGCATATCGCTAGCGTTCAAACTAAAGCAATGTGGCATGGAGCTTTTAGCAGAGAATTTGGAACAGTTGCAAGATATATGGCCCACAATGTAGCCAAGACCAATCCCGCAATCGATTACAGTATCCTCGCAACGTAATCGATATAAATCCTAAAATATGCATTGCGAGGAACGAAGTTGATTGAAGAAGAGCAGTTTTACTTCGCTGGCTACGCTTGTCCCATTGAACTTTTCTTGGATTTGGTTCGACCTTTCGGTCAGGTCACTCTCATTCATCCGTACGTCAGCCAGAATTTCGTTGTACATGTATACTCCGAACGAATCTGCGAAAAAATAATATGCTAATTCATTTACATCGGAGATATTCTTTCGTTCAACATCGTTTTTGTACAATTCGAATGGGCTGGTTTTACACAGGAGAATATTCGGCCATGGTAATGATCCATCTTTCGCGAATTCCGTGGACATTATGGTGATCCATTTATCCTCCAACGCATAATCCAAGATTAGCTCTAGACTTTGATTCACGGCCAAAAAGCCACCGCATAAAACGATGAATAACCATGCGAGTTTAGCTACGATGCCTTTTGCTAAGTAGAAATCCAAAACTCCATGATACGCTGTTCCTGCGCACCATTCAGAAAATAGAGATTTTCGTTCAGCAATCGATTGCTGTCGAGGCAGTTTTGTACCGGTTCCTATTTGCATTGGAGGAAGCTGACGAAAATGCTTCTCGGTTGATTTTCTATGGTCTTCACTCAACTTGTTCAAGCATAATTGATCATAATGAATGATTGATTGGTACTTAGTAACAAGCACGGGTGCGATGTTGTAGAACTCATTCAATTCAGAAAAGTTAGTCTCTTAGATACTGCACGAAATGTCGACCAGCGGAATAATGCTTTATTGTCTGCGGCTAGGATAAGGTGACGTCAATTCGGAGCATTCCTCGAAATTGCATAAATTTCATTGATCATCAGTTTTGGGCCATTTCCGCCTCTATTTCCATTTGAAAGATGTGAATTTGCATGCAGAACATGCCAATAATCCGTGTGCATCATAAAAAACTTGGTTTTTTGCGTGTTCGCTTGGCTGGCATACTGTAACCGCTGCCTGTGGTGCGGAATACTGTAACCGGTACAGCTGATCAGTCGAGATTTTTCAATGAAAATGTACGCATTCTTTGCCATGTCGAACGCAGCAAATTCCGAAGGCCCAAAGCATCCCAATCGATCAATGATCACCAATCACTGATCAGATGTATCGACTGATATAATGACGAATGACCAGTTTAGATTCCCGGAAATTTTGCTCAGGTTTTTTACCTCAAGCCTCGTGGCATGTCTGCTAACACCCGCCAACGTGAATCATGCATTGTTGATTGAAGCCGGGTTTATACTCCATAAGGATTAGGAAAAAGTGTTGCTTGTGTAGCAAGCATCCTATAGGAAATGCGT
>JAQIWJ010000006.1:0-58990 GCA_034695185.1 Discolaimus major
GAACGAATGCAAAGTGATTTTCGCATGCATGACTCGATACTAATCAAGTGATCGATTTTCTAATTTTTCCTACTCATCACTAGTTTCTCGTGCTCGATTCATGTTCTCGTTTCTCGTATTCGTTTCGTGTACTCGGATGAACGTTGATGAATGTAAAAGGAAGGCGTGAAAACCAAAGCGTGATTTTTTGGTGTAAAACAGGTGAATTGCCTGAAATATTTTATTTGATTGATTGGTTCAGTTATGATCATATGTATTATACAGTGGTTGATCAGGTATTTAATCATATCTGGCCGCTGTGTCTCTATATTTCACAAATCACATCAAAATCACCAAGATTGATATGATTGTTTGTCCAAATTGCTGTGAAAAAATGACACGAAATTTCTGTGACATAAGTGCTGAAAACTCTGTGCTAATTTCATTGTCATTTGGACAATGCAGATGATGTGATCATCCGGATTATCTACTTATCAACATGAACATCAATTTTTCATATTGAATATTATGAGAATTGGTGGACGACCTTTGTCTACTGTTTGACTTTGAATGAAGGTTTCATTTTGCCCTCATTTTCCGAAAAATTCGGAATGACCCATGTATAATCACAAAATTTTAAAAGTGTCCAATTTCAAATTTCGCAGTTCAATATAAAGACGAATTGCGCAATTTAATCACAGTATTACCCCAGCATCAAAATTAGCTCATAAACCGGAAAAGGAATTCCGTTGTATTTTTGACAGGCAAAAATGCGCATGATGTTCAACGAAATTATCATTCTTGGAAAAATCGAACTCATCCCTGGGGCAACGTAAGGCCTCAAAACATCAATATCATTGCTTAGCAATGTACGAAAACATTACGATATAATCCCTTCTCTGTGAGATCAGCCATTTTTCATGCACCATTCTTTCCATTCAATTTAAATGATGGAAGCTAAGAAAATACCATCCAAATCACGACCCCCGCCGCGTGGTCGAATATTGCCGAAAATTCCAACCAAATCATTAGTGACTCAATCCGAATCGAAACCACGAAATGGCCGTTTACCAGCCATCCCGAAAGGCGTACCGATCGCATCAAAACCAATGTCCAACAACAGTCCAATGGCACGTCGTCCGTTACGTCCGCTTCATCGAGCTGCGGCTCAGGAGAAAGCTCATCATAAAAAGAAGAAAAAACACGCGGAAGTGGAAGAAGAACCGAAACCGCCGGTCGTCGTGCAAAGGAAACCGCTCTACGATCGATTGATGGCTATTTTGGCCAAAGATCGAACGAGCGATTTACAAACGGTGAACGCGGAATTACAATTAGTAGCATTGCACGACGATCCGAACGAAATGTCTCAATGGACTCACGAACAATTGGACGAATTGACGAAAATGGCATTCGACGCGGACACGTTCCAAGCCACCTTATTGGCCGCCAGCGTGATCGAACAAATGTGCGAGGATCAATCGAAAAATTCGAATCCCGTATTGAACGATACCTTCCTCAGATACGTGTTGTTCAAATTGAAAGAGCAGAAAAATTGGCACCGATTAGTAGGCGTGGATGCGGAACATTTGATCGTGAATACATTGGAGGCGGATACGATTTTACAAGCCTACGCGTGTATTATGGATTGTGTATATTCTGTTTGGTTGGTTAGATGCAACAAAAGTAGGCTTAGATCTGAGATTTATCGCTCAGCCTTGCCTTCATGGCCGTAACAGGGTCTGATTAGCCTAATCAGGCCTCATTGATTTATGCTTCTTGACTCTTCTTTCGAGTCGATGTCGAAAATATCGATTTTCGATATATCCATTCGTGATCAAAATGAACACACCCGATAAAATGCAAATTACAAAGGCTGAAAAATCGATATACCCTTTTCTACAGTACAAGGTATACTGTAACCGATGTACCATACCATTTTGCCCTGAGCAGAGGGTGTACTGTAACCGCTCGGCCTTTGAATATTCTTATGCATTCACAAAATCTCTGCATTGCTTTGTCAAAAAAGCATGATCCAGAGATAATACAATTTGAATTTTCAGCTCGACCGTTGAACGATTTGGATCCTGAACTGGAAGCGGTTGATCAGGATTTATACGATTGTTGGTTCGAAATATGGACGATGTTCTTTCATACTGTAGACCGTTATACGGCCACGTTGGTCAGTCGTATCGGCCTGGAATCCTTGTCCGTACGCGGTTTGAGCGACGATTCCAGATTACGGTATTTGGAAGAATTGACTCAATTCATTACATTGTTACGCGATCAAAACGAGATCGATCTCAGAGATAGGGCGTCGAAATGTTTCGATTTATATTCGCATAAATTGGACGCATACGTGTGCAAATGCGTTCTGGTCGATTACGAATCGGACGGGGGCGGAGCGAATTCGGCCGCTCATTTCGACGATATTTTATCCTCCTTGACGTCTCGATGCCTCCAATGCGGACCGAAATTATTAGCGCATCCGGACGACGGTGGAATCGAAGCGAATTCTAATGTCACGCCGGAGAATGTGAATTGGAGAACGGAGGGTATTATTTTGCATGGAATATTCAATTGTTTCCAAACGGTCAAGGATTATCAACAGCATCCAATGGACGGCGTGGTTAGACCCAATATTGCTGATATGTTTGATAAGGTACTGGCTTCAGAATTCCAGTGGCTCCGCCCACTGGGGGAGTTAGCAATGCACCAATAGGGATACTTATAGCTCGGCCCATAGTAGTCACATGACTCCCTGGGGTCAGCAATGCACCAATCAGCATCCGATCAAGGATTCTAGTAGCTCCGCCCACAAGTCACATGACTCTTGGCTGCACCAATCAACCTGATTGGCTAAAATCACTATCCAATCATCGAACGCTATTTTCAGGTCCTCCTTCAAGTCAATCATCATTGTATTGGTGATTCGGTGTGTAATTGTTATCGATCCTGTTCCGATCCAGCGTTGATCGAATCGTGCGAATCGTTCGTATGCGAAACGGTATCCGATCGATATCCGTCCGATTTCACTCCTCACATCGACGCGTTCGTATCCCACTATAGGGGCGTACCGAAAGATCGTTGGATGCGAGCATTACTCATAATTTATCCGTCGGCGAAACGAGAAGTGACGAAATACTTCTCGTTATTCGCCGAAATGGAGAACGACAATCAACGTCACGAATCGTTCCAAGATTGGCGTCCGATAGCGTTATCGTTAATGGTCAAAGTTAGTTCGGATAATGCCAAATTATTCGATAATAAATTGATCAAAAGCGTAGAAGCCATATTCTTCTCGAAGAAACCGGTTTTATCCGCCAAAGCGTTGATCATATTGAGAAACGTAGCCGCCAATCATCCGCGCGCAATGTTGGGATGCGGGAAGAATTATTATTCGGCCGTCGCCGAATTGCCGGGCATGGAACCGGCGCCGTTGAAAACGGTCAACGAGATATTGCGCAATATCGGTTTGCAAAGCGAAGAAGAAGCCGAACGCGTGGTTGCTTTGATGGAGAATCAAGTTCGGCATAGTCAAGATCGAGCATTCATCGAAGATGTAGGTGATGACTGTTGGCATACTGTAGCCATTGGCATCACTTTCGGGGCTGACCAGTGACTGTTGGCATACTGTAGCCGTGGGTATCACTTTCGCCTCCTGTCTGAACCAAGGATCCGTGGGGGCCTGTGAAGACCCAAAACATGATTCGCAGAACATAAATTGAGACCAACTTTTCAGATTCTCAAACAATGGCATTACATTGCCATCGTTTATCATGAACCAGTCGAAGCACGTCGAGCGTTGATCGATGAATACAGACAAGATCCCATGCTTTGCAAAGCGGCATACGAAGTTTTCGCTTTGGCCACTGGTCAACAGACCAAGGCCACCGCATGCGTAGTGATGTGATCACCCATTCAAGATCGAATTTGATCACCGAATTGCAAATGTGATCAAATGAATATGATGCACGATTTCACATATTTAAATTATATGCGAATACACTACACAGTTATCCATAAACTGACGTCTCATTCTTCGTGGAGACTGAATTAGCATGAAAATATTCACTGGTCAAATACCAGTGCTAAACGAAGAGATTCATCAAGAACAAATATTTCACCAAAATAATATATGTATTAGAAAATCTACAAAACTACAGTATCGTGCCTACAGTACGTACATGAAAATTGACAACAGGTATCTGCTTAGGAAACATCACCGAATCTAAGACCTGACGACAAAAATATTCTCAAATAATGGACACAATGGAAAAAATGTGAATCATAGCAATTATCAGTGTATATATAAATGGATTAGCCTAATCTAGCTCTCGAGTTAAAAAATGAACACTCCAAAAAACTGACTGAATTCAAGTACGCTACGAAAATAAACTTGCGAATGCTTATCGATGGATAAAAACTATATCATAGCACCGCACGCAAAAAACGCCTACTTTCTCAACTCAACTACGTCATGCCATTACACGAAGAACTGCCATTCAAAAATAGTCATAGCTCGTATCAATCTTGTGACTGCCACCGATCAAAATAAGCAAATCCTACAGCATCAATTGGAAAGCTAATCCAAAAATACATAAGCATGGCCAAAATGGCACTCTAAGGGTCCTAAATGATTTTGTCCAAAAAAAACTGGGAGGAATAAGAAGAACACATTGACCTAATGCTGAATTCACCTCACCTGGACCCTGTTCCTGTTTACCATCTGGCCAAGACAGCCGCAACAGCTGGTAATAACAAGGATAAATAAATCGCTCCGATGCTGGTGGCGCCGTTGCATCCATTTTCATTGCTGCATTGGTAATAGAATAATCGGACGCCTTGATTTCCCGTACGTTTCAGACCTTGGACATCGCCGCCTTCTTCCAAATACGCGCATTGCCGGACGATCCTCGTATGGGTTTCCACTTCTTGCAGGATCTTTCGGCATCCCTTTGGCGTCCACGTGCTTCCGGTCGTCTCGTTGAAATATGGCTGCACATCGTGGTCGTCGCAATTCCGCAAGTAATTGTATACCGATCTTCCTTCGTGCGGGAATTTGCTGCTGCCGTTGAAAGCATCGCTGCACGATTCGTGATGAGCCGACGTACAAACGTGACAATAATGGATTTTCTTCGGTGCGGCCGTCGTGGTATCGTCGGCGGCGTTGGCGAAAATGACCAGTACAGCGGATGCTGCGATGACCAAAGCGTAATTCATTCTTGAATCTCGATTGATTTCTTTTTTGAATTGGAGAATCTCTCTGGCGTAGATCAGATTGGAAAACGATCCGACTTCACTTCCAGTGAATAACCCAAACTCTGAAAAGTAGATGACATCAGGTTCACATCAGAACGAGATCAGTTCAATATTCAAGATATAGAACGCGATAATCGCGTCAACAGACAGCAGAGGCCACAATTCAATCAATCTGATGGTAGATTTTACTCCGCCTTTGCGATAACAAGAATGGCCCACGCCAATGGTCATCCGGAAATCACTATGCACACGCATTCACCAGATCTTCATGACTTCTGCGTATGCGGTCTTCATCGGGACGTGACATTTCCAGGTTGTCAACCGAGCCGTGTGATGTCCATGCCTGAAAAGAGGCAGCATTTCAGAGCAGAACTCTCGACTTCTCCTCAGAAACATTGCTATTGCAAATGCTTCCAATAATAAAAATCATCTAGAACGCGGTTTTACATCCGCATTTTGCTCTAGAGCTGGCTTCTAGCATAACTAGGCATTATCATACCACTGTATGCAAAATTGCCTTCCGCATAGTAGTACCGCCCCAGTTAGCTAAGCAAGCATGGAGAACAAGCTCCATCATCAAGTGAACGCCAGCTAAAGAGGCGCTATTTGCTCACCTGCGTTTGATGAATCCAGTCGAAACGGTTGGAAAAACGTCAGCCGTCCTTGACTGCTCTTGCTGCCACGATGTTGATGAGAATACGCGATAAAATTGTCACGGCCCAATACGACGATTACTGTTCATGATCGGAATTGCCAAATCTAAAAAATAGAGACCGTGTCAGTAATGATGGCATCTGATAATGAATGCATGCAGTGAAAAAAAATCAATTTTTTATGCATATCGCGCCTAGTATTGGCAAAACAAGACTGGCTTCCACGCCCACTATATTGGGCGCAATGGAAGCAGAGTTAGCTTAGAGCTGTCAACAAAAGTTACTGTCACACCTTCAGCTAATTCCACTTTTCCTAAACCCGCCCTTAGCGAGAAAACAAGGCATTTTCCTCGCTATCAGTCACCCAAATGTCTCAGCAGCTCCTCCCTTTTCGTACGGAAGCCAAAGCTATATGAGATTGGCGCACGATACGAACTAGATCAACGTAAAAGCAAGCGAATGCACGCTTATTGCTCTTTCCCCCCACCCAAACTATTCTAAAAACTGAGCAAATATTCGACGCTCTACCCAGCAGCCGCGATGCTGGTGGTACTACTTTTATGAAAAATCGTACCTGTACAGGTATACCTAATAATTTGCCGGCATACCCGTAGTACAAGCAAGCGACGAAAGAAGAATTCAGGGCCTTAATACGTGAAAACTAGTTAACGCTCAATTTCGGCGGTCACAGCCTGCTGTATCATTTCGGCATAGTAGCAAAACTAGTTTTTCTCACGATCAGGATAATTCATCAAACTGAATTTGACATTATTCTGAATTAAAAATTAAGGAAATCCTGCGCCAGGATCAAAATTATCCCGCGGCCGCATGTCCGTGGGTTTCTTATATTGCCATAGAAGAGGCAAATGCATGCATGCATATATAAACAGATAACTTACTGATTTGATAGCGGAAATAAATTATCCATCGCATTCAATATCGCAATTGCTTGGATCCAGGGCGTCAAATTATATGCCGTTGTTTCGACATAATAAATCAGTGACTTCTTCCAATATTAATTGAAATTTTGACGACCAATTGACAATCATTGAACTAGGGACAGAATTAGGGACACGATGAAACTGGGATACCGGGATTGATGCATAATATGAATCCATTGATCATTCGAACGTTCCGTGCATGACAAATAACTGAGGTTGGGGAATATGTCCCATAAATCCATAATTCCACAATTCCGATCAATTGGCAATTTAGACGCATATCAAATATAACCGGGAAATTTGCTGATATGCATTTCCATATCTAGAATAAAGGAGACATTTAGAAATCACCGATTCGCACTGTGAAGAAAAAATGCGCATAATTAGCAAAAATAAAATAATTACCTTTTTGTATCCGACGAAAAAAGAATTGGATTACTGTCCACGCGATAATACACGAATTGAAGAATATCCAATCACCAAATTTGACTCGATTTTTTCAACCTGGTGGATAATTTGGATAGGGAAAATGATCGCCATTGCATTGATTTCTTCTCCCCGGAATTTTTTGGCCCAAAAATCCCGAAAATCGAAGGCGCACAATCCGAAATTGGACCATTTTGCGCACCCGTACCTGAGCATCAAAAACCGTAAGAAAGCGAGTCAAATTACCGATGTAGGAGGATAATACACGGTGTAAATCGGCCTGAATTTTATCATTGATATTTGATCATTGAGTAATGATAAAGTGATCAGAATGCTGATTTCGTTATGGGAAGGTGATTTAGAATGATCGATATGCGACAAAAACTAAATTCGAATCCAGATCAAATCAAAATTTTTGCTTTCAATTCTGCGCATATATTTTTTCGAATTTTCCTAAGCAATCGATAGTTTTTGTATTCTAAAATTGCACGCAGCAATTCTGAGCATATTTCGAGTTGACGAAAATATTTCCTGTGAAAAGCTTCTTCATCCAACCGAAGCTTGTAAATCTCGTTTTCTCGAAGAAAGAACACGAAGAATGACGTTTTGTTCGACATTTCCACTTCTTAGCACCAGAAAACTAGTTCCTGCTTTTTATTCCGAGTACGTATGTATTTTTATAAAGTTGAGGATTTGAATCTACGGTTTTTTCCCTAAACTTCGGAAACTCCATCCATAACGACGGTTTGTAGTAGAAAATAGAAAGAAAGCTTTTTCATCCAGATCGTCTCCATGAAAGGTTCTCGACAGGAGACAAACCGAGAGGAGTATAGACTAGCTTTTACGCTTTCCTCTCCATTTTACAAATATTAGCCCGAGAGTATATATATATTCTCTATTTCTTCTCTTCTCAAGGCTAGTTTCAGTGAAAAGCAGTAGTTTGTAAAGTGGGGAAAATAGTCCGTATTTCTCTCGCCCCCTTTGATTCCGTTTTCAGAGAGACCATAGTAGCCGTTAGGATGACGAAGACGTATTACTCATCTTTAGAATCCTTTATTGCTCATCATCTCGACTAGGGAGGGGGTGTCTCTCCTTTGGCTGATCTTATTTACGTTTACTGTCAATCAAGCAAGGACCGTGCCAATGTGTCTGCTTACATTTCTGTAGAAGAGTTTTTCTCCGCCAGCAATTAGCATCTCATCAGCACGACGGCAGGTTTCCGGTCGTATGCAAAACAGGGAAACCGCCAATGCTTCTAGCCGTCGGGCCGTAATATTACGCGATTTTGATGCAATTACACGGACATTCTGGAGACGGAGAGTGAAACGAGCTAGAAAAGATCCAATCGCCCCCTTTTATCCCAATATCCAGTCCAGTCGAATACGAAATCCCAGTGCTTCGACGAGAGGCGCCTAATTTGCCAGCTATTGATTCAGTACATAACCATGGGCCTGGCTATAAATTGAAGCCAGCATTGGGGGTTGGCAAAATGAGAAGAAGAAGCCGGCTGGTCGATGAAAAACAAGCCCCCAAAATATAATCTGACACCATTTGCTTATCTGAATCAAGGCAGAAGCTAGGCTGGCTTCCTTCCATGTTGTCAAAATGTGACTGTCCTCCTCCTCTCGTCCGGAATATGAAAGCAGTCCTAAATCCCGGCTTCCTTTAGCCAACGTCTAGTCACCCACCAGTCCCATACCCAAATATGCTGGTTTCGAAAAGACGTCTCTGAAAATATTGGCATTGCTGTAAAATTTCTCATCCAGACCGAATTTGGTGAGATGCTTTTTCTCATGCATTACAGTACGCCTTAGTCTCAAGATGTGCGTATTTTTTTCCCCGAATTCCTAATCCCATTATGCATTGGTCCATTGAAGGAATATATTTTTCAATTCAATCAAGCTTAAAGAGCGGCTCCTTTTCGAAATATCGACCAGTGGGTAGAGTCTTCGGAGCCGCTTTTTTCTCAGATGCTTTCTTTCTCAGCAAGCTAGCCGAGGAAGCATTTCGTGAGGAAAAAACTTCTAATCTACTCTGGAATCCAATATGAGATAATAAACTTTCCTCAAGGCTGACCAACCAAACAGCTCAGTGGTCGTTTGGAGGAAATTGGAACTTCTCCATCCCCCACCCCCACCCCAGTCGTCTTAATCAAAAATATTTCTCAACACTTCCAATATCGAATGAAGTGTGGATAGTTTGGAGGCGAATTCCCCTTTTCTAGAAAGAACGTGCAAATCAGGTTTCAATCTCATTTTCCTTGATTTCAGGGATTCCAGATTGGGGGTTGAAAAAATGTTGAAATTAGTCTCTTGGATTGATTCGTTGCCAAGATTATCATCAGTGCGTAGAAAATCCAGTAAATGTAAAGCGAAATCCACCGCATCAACGCCGTTGATAAAGCATAAAAGTCAAGGTAAAGCTTCGAATAAGAAGCAGAAGAAGATCGATGCCAAACCACCGGTTGATTCCCCGTCTACTGCGATCTCAAATTGCGCAATCGGTCGACGCCGACACACCGAACCGGATGCATTTCGTCGAACTCGCCCCAATTCGCCGATGGACGAATTAATATCGTCGAAAATTTCGAATTACGATCCGAGAGAGGAGGACATGAATTTCATGTCCGTCTCGTGGCATCCGCAAGGCGTCGTTGAACGTGTTCAATCGTTCAACGCTAGGAAACAAGCTAATTTCTACGATTGCAATACATTGACGTGTTCCGTGCACGAAATCGGCCACGTGAATTCCTATACATTGCCTACGTCGACGAATCACCGACCTCAGATTCGTACGAATCCATGGATCGGACCGAAATCCCCGCGCGTCGTACCCGCATTGGATTTACGTAGATCGTCGATGAAAAAGGGCGAAAAATCAGGAAGCGAAATATTAGCTAAACGCATGGATTCGGCCAAAGACGATTCCAGCGTTTACAGTTTGACCGGCAGTTCTGGTTATGGCAGCGGCGGGAGTCAAGATTCCAGTCCGGCCTCGAGTGTTCATACGCCCGATTGGCAACATTTGAGTCAACGATTAGTGATCGCTAAATTGAAAGATCCGAATTCGGAAATCGGACCGTCGAAAGAGGATGTCGCGTTGCAATGCGATATGACGGAAGATAAATCAGTGGCGTGCACTGAAGAGGATTTCGAACAATTCTTACATATACCTATGATCGATGACGAGGAGAGCGATTGCGACGAGGATAATCACTCCTGCTATTGCCGTAGTGATTGGCATCAATCGGATTCTAAGAATTTCTCCAAGAATCAATCCAAATCAACGGTGTTGAACGTATTGCGAGCAAAAGTTGACATGCTAAAAGTCAACGGTCATCAAGTCACTCAAGCCGTTCGTTCGGCCAAAGAGGAACAACGACGTCGGAATGGTGAATTACGCGTTTACGAAGAGCAAATGCAATTCTTGAAACAACTCAAATTAGTCATTAGTAACGGTTTCGAAGTCCTGGTCTAACATTGCGCAATTTCTCCATTCACGGTTTGCATTGCAAAATTTCGCAGGGCATACTGTAGGTGTGTCTGCGGCAGCTGCTAGTGACGCCATAATATAGGATACCAAATTCGCATTAGCATTTTTCCTAAATCTAAACATTCCGTGCCATGCAATTTCTGTGTTCAATCATGAGAATAATCTTTTCAATATGGATTTTGAGCTTTATGTCATCTGTGCAAATATCCTCGAGTAATTTCCCCAAACGCCCTTCAGGAAATAATTCGAAAGATTTTCATAGAAATCTTTTTCCATACGTATTTGTAGTGCGGGAGTAGAAAATCGAGCTTCATTACTGTAGGATTGCGCAATTTGAATGTATACTATTTATGGCTATTTTATCCTACTGTAATGGCGTGAATTATACGAAACAGCCGATGCTTCGTTTTGAATCAAAGCTGTTATTTTTCGTACGATTATTTTCATTTAGTACATGTGCATAATCGCTTTTCATGTTTCTCAAGCGAGTATAAATGCGTTTTTGCTGAAAAAAAATATGCCAAGAATTACCATTCATGACTGAGGGTGAACGAATTTAGTTCCAATTTCGGGAATGATAAATTACACGAATTATCTAAGCCACGTTCTCAATGATCAAGATTACGAGAATGAGAGTGGAAGAGTCGGGTCGTTTTTCCCAATTGACTCTACGAATGCAAGATTCGTGCTCATTTATTTCCTCCAAAAGCATGCATGTCTTCCATTTTTGGAAAACACCAATGAACTTTTGATTGGTCAATGCGGGGGAGGATGGAGGCTAAATGTAAGCAAAATGGCTTTTTTCCTATTCGCCCAATGCTCATTAATCAGAATGCTGACATGGAATGCGGTCTCTAATCGATTTTTAAAAGCCACCAAATGGCCGTGCAAATAATAACAACTGGCCACTGTATAGGCTTATTTTTGTTTTCATGCAAAATATGGACGAAGCAGACGTCGATGCATCCATTATTCAATATGTATCCACCAAAGATGGACGCAAGAAAAACAGGGCCGTACCAACATGTGGCCAGATTCTTGCTATGAAAACGGATATGCAAAACATGTTGAGTAAGCAAAAATCAAAGACACCCAAGCCATTAGCTCGAATATATGGAAAATGGGAAAGCGTAAACAAGGCCCCGGCAATTGCGTCATTCGATATCTCAATTCCACTCTCGTTCGTGTCACTCAAAGGCAATCGAAAAATGATGGCTTTTCTCGGCTGCTTATCTCTCTAGAATCCGAAATGCGGATGGTGCTAGCTATCCCTTCTCATGACTCAAACACTCGGATTAGATGCGGATATCAATGGGGTATACGGGGGTACTTTTGGCCAACGCATCATGCTCTATCGCCTGGTGCTTCTCAAATCGATCGGAAATCGATACTTCTGATCAAATCTGTCAATATTGATCAGAAATCAAAATAAAACTGATTTTTGGAATCAGCATGCTTAGTTATCCCAGAAAATATGCATTTGGAGCATGAATAATATCGAAACAGATTTTTGAAATTTCAATATGGCTATCCTTCAACACACGATTTTTGATGAATGGTTATTTTGCACGAAATAAAGCAAGTTCAGGCACACGGATATATTTTCCCGTATAATCGAACATGCTGCATCAATCGATAATCTTATCAATTTGATCAATATTGGTATATGCAAAATTCTGGTTCAATACCAATCAATCAAAACGCAGCAGTCAATTTTGTAGCAATTCTATTCGAAAGCCCAATCATGGCCCCAACCTCAGCATATAATAAGCCGAAATCGATGAGAAAATAAGAAATCATGATATATCACTATTGATGTCATGTGAATGATAACAGTATACATACATACGTACCCATCGATACTGTATAAAAAGTAACCATACAATAGCATCATGATGATCTTACAATTTGCTTGGCATCTTTTCCCTTGGATTCATATTGAAATTACCATGTTTGCCAATGCCTTTTGTGAATCGAGTGGCACCTGAAATGAAGGAATGTATTTGCAGTAATCCATCTGAAAACGTCGAGCATTCTTTGATGAAGAATGCCACAAGCAACATCTGTGCTAAAGTGCATGCTAATCAATAAAGTTTTCGCTCTTACCTGCGATTGATTCTTGAGCAATAACCGGCCATCCATGTTCCCATTCATGACGAAACGCATCTTCATAATCCTTGGCATCGTAAGTGGCATAATACGCTGATCGACGATCCGCATTCATACAGATTTGTGGAAATCTGTCCAGCGATGATGCAAATGACACAGCTTCTCCCAGAGCTGAAAATAAAAGCGAATCAGCAACTGCATTGCAAACGACAATTATGATCTTACCAGCTCCAATAGGCACCAATCGATTTGCCAATCCCCATTCGAATGCGGTTTTAGCGTCGATCTCGCGGCCGGTCAATATCATATCCATGGCTCTGGATAAGCCGATCACACGTGGCAACCGAACAGTGCCACCGTCGATCAAAGGGACCCCTAAAAATTAATGAGTCTATTAGAATAGCATCAGAAAGAACGATGAAGAAAACTTACCAAAACGTCTGCAGAATACACCGAATTTAGCCGTCTCGTCAACCACTCGAATATCGCACATTAGTGCTAATTCCAATCCACCAGCTACAGCGTAACCTTCGACAGCAGCTATCACCGGTTTGCTGAACCGCATCATTGTTGGACCCTGCAAAACAAGATGATTATCCAAAATGTCACCATTGCAAGAAGAAAAGATTACCAGTAATCGGAATCCTTGCGGTTGAGACAGGATCATATCCGCGACTTCATTTCCAGCCGTTGCAGCTTCTTTCAAATCGTAGCCAGCCGAAAAGCAACCGCCTGCAAATAGAAAATGTCAAGACTATTTCCAATTTGAATAAAAATCATGATCTTACCAACTCCATACAGGACGGCAGCGTTTGCGTCCTTGTCTTTCTCGAACGCCTCGAAAGCAGCCACCAACGCCTTTGCCGTTTCGTGATTGACGCAATTCCGTTTCTCAGGACGATTGATGCCGATCAGAAACGTCTTTTGAACTTTCTCCGTAACGACCAAAGCTAAAAATACGACCGTTCATTTAGAAGATGCAGAAGCTAAGGCTTCCAAGCCAAATCACTATGCAAAATCATCCAGCATTGCAGATTAGGAAATTTGCCAAAAATAGATTTTGCAAAATGACAAAAAACGCAAAAATCCATCCAGAAACTTACGTTTAGCATCCGTGGCCATGGTATTCTTACAAAAGCGATGCAAAAAATTGCTAAGATGATTCCGATTTAATAAAATCCCACGTACTAATGCCATTTATCAATTTTATCAACCGTATCATCAGCATCCCAGATTTTTAGATTAACAAAAATTTGCCGGTTGCAGCTGACATGATCAGGGTGTGCGGCCTTTTACCTCAATTCTACATAATTTCCGCAGAAGCCAAGTTTCTTGTTGCATGCAAAAGTTTTCCGTCCGAAAAAAGGAAAAAAGAAAGAAAGAAGGAAGAAGCGGCTTCTTTCGAAGTTTGACAAAACTTGGAAAGAGGTTTGACGGCTAGAATTTATTTCATGCTTATTTATCGGGGGACTTTATTTTGACATCGATGTTTGAGGATCAGGTTGGGTTGTGTGAATGAATGTAGCTTGCTTTTTCGTGAGCGTGAATATATTAGCTAAGAATTCTCGAGATTAGCTAATGCGGCTTACCTAAATCTTGCTGTGCCGCGTGATATCATGGCTGATTAGGCCATGGAGAGCAAGCGGATAATTCTTTCCCAATTCATGGCGTGGGTGTAATTCCTTGCGAAATTCCCATGAATATATTATCGATAGATTCTGAAATATTTTTCATCTGCTTCGTTTATCACATCTGTCCAATTTGGACTTGGAAAAGATAATTAGAATTAGGTCGAAAGGCCGGTGATAGTTCCCCTTTTTGAGTAGTAGAAGAAGGAAGCATTATTATTGCGTTCTGCAATGAATGCTATTGTCAACGTATTCGCTGATCCTCATCAACGAAGTTTTTTCTGGTCGTTTTTGCGAGATGTCGAGGGGAGGGATGGGACAACGAAAGTAGTTCATGACATTTCGAAGCGAGGGCATATGCTGTTTCTTCAATTGTTTCTGTATTATTCTCCAGGCTATATTTCCCAATCAGAAGGGGGGAGGGCCTGTTTTGTATGCTTTCGTGAAAGCTTGCCGGCCTTATCCGGTCTCCGTGGGAGCTCTTGCTTACTCCTTATTCAGCCGTTCGTCTTCGTTTTGTAGCCAACAGCATTGAGGGGAAAAAGGAAAAAGGGCTTGTTCATTAATCCCAACGCGAGTTGGGCATCGATCGAAAGAAAACGCTGTCTTCGATCGTCAGTCATCCGATGTTCGTCACGTGTATGTATATTTTGCAAGGGTTCTAGTGAAGCTTACTAGGCCGGATCTCGAGGTCCATGCGCAGGCCCTCCTCTTTTCTTTTTCCTAGCTATCCCCCCTTTTCTCTACTGGTAGATACGTAGTTAGCGCTCGAGCTTCTCCTATTTCCTCATCACTCCCTTGAAGCCTGATCAACGACCACCGGGGCTGATTCTTCTCAGTCCGGTGTAATTTCTCCTCGAGGGTTTAGCAATCGCCGGAATGGCTCGTCGCATCGTATTAGCGAAAATGGGTGATATCGTCGTGGAGAAGTTTCTCTCTCGGTGGATGGAAACCATTCTCCCATCGCATCTGTTTTGTGCAGGTGTCAAAAGGAGCGTGAATTTTATCTCTTGAAGAAACGCTTGCTTTTTGATACATCTTGTGACCAAGCTTATGATTCGGCTTGTTATCGCAATGGCTTCATTCATTTTGGCCTTGAGCGAGATTGGTCGATCGTGCATTTTTATGAGGACACTTTTTGTAATCCTCTTTGTTCGTGCTTATCAACCATTTCCGCCTAGCTTGAGGCGTCTACATGGCTAAAGAGCGTGTATCAAATTTGGGAAACTGACGAAATGCTGTTTTATGATCATCTGTGAGGGTTCACTCATGTCCGTGACTAGCTTGCTGTGTCTTTTCGCGTATACCCTAGTAGTTAGCTAGATAGATACCCTAAAACTTGCATTACAGTAACTGTTTTTTTCAGAAAGAAGCCACCAGTATGAATAATATCCATTCAGCATCAGCTTGGTCTTCGTCAACGCCATCAACCGGCTCAACGTCCAATTTCATTGCTCCACCATCGGCTACACCGATTTTACCTGGCCACGGCTCGAGTGTACCGGATGTGGCCAGCGATCGATGCGTGGAATTAGCTTTGGAAGGTGAACGACGATGCCGAACTGGCGATACCAAAACCGGCATCATTTTCTTGGAAGACGCATTGGCGGTCGGCACGGATGATCTACGAACGTTGAGCGCAATTTACAGCCAATTGGGAAACGCTTATTTCTACATGGGTGATTATATCAAAGCGTTGGAATATCATCGGCATGATCTGACTTTGGCCAGGTACGTAAATTATATATTCTGAATCTTGCTAGCGTGTCAAAGAAGTTTTGTTTCAGGACCGTGGGCGACCGAGTCGGTGAAGCGAAAGCAAGCGGAAATCTCGGAAATACGCTGAAAGTGTTGGGCAAATTCGACGAAGCCATTTTATGTTGTCAACGACATTTGGAGATCTCACGAGAACTCGAAGACAGTGTAAGTTTCTTTTTGAATTGCACCTTGATCATGTTTGACAAAGTTTCTCTGATTTTAGGTAGGCGAAAGCCGAGCGTTGTACAATGTGGGTAACGTTTATCACGCCAAGGGAAAACATATCGGGCGATTGTCGCATAGCGAAGCTGGCGAATTCCCATCGGAAGTGCGATCTTGTCTGCAAAAGGCTGCCGAATATTACGAGTAAGTGTACTCTCATTATGCTAGAATGAATTTCTTCTCTGGCATCGTTCTTGGTATCTGAATAACCAAATCTCATTTCAGGCAGAATTTGGCTATTGTTCGAGAACTTGGCGACCGAGCGGCCGAAGGAAGAGCGTGTGGGAATTTGGGTAACACGTATTACCTGCTCGGTGACTTCTGCAACGCCGTCCAGTATCATAAAAACGTAAGCCTCTTCATTCTATATCATTTTTCTCGCGTGCTTATATGCGTATTCATTTTCAGCGGCTCAAAATTGCCCAAGAATTCGGTGACAAGCCGGCCATGCGACGAGCGTATTCGAATTTGGGAAATGCGCACGTGTTTCTCAGCGAATTCGACCGAGCCATCGAATATTACCAGTAAGCTGATTTTTCTGAGCTATTGGCTTTTGAATGGATTATGTTTCGACATCCTCCCACGCGTCGAGATGTCTTCTGCTTGATCATCCGGAAGTTCGTCCAAGGAATCCTTGATGACGATATGTCGAAAGGAAACGTGCGAAATGGATCCGGCGGAATTCATCTACGTGGTCATCATACTTGTTTTGTTCGAACGATCGAAGCCTTGATTATTATCATGCTTCATCGGATTGGCTTCGTTTGGCCAAATTATCGTCTTGAGGGGGTCGGTTTTTGTCTCTGCGTTTTTCTGCTTCATGCGTATATGGAAAACTGGGTGGGAGGAACGAGTCTCGAATACACCATTCGTCTAGCGGATATCCGCCGCAGCGATTGGCAAACCAGTGCATTTTGTTCACAAAGAGCCTTAATTGAAATGGCGATGTGCGGCCTGTGAAGTTGAAGAAACAAGGCGCACTTTCTTATGCATCGAAGCGAGATTGAGGAGGCCCACCCAAATTATATCGCGGCAGCCTGTGTCTAGCAGTTCTAATCAGAACGAACTCGAGGATCCGGCCAAGCTTAAGGATTCGGATAGGCTGTTTTCGATTGACCGGATGGATGCTGTTCTTGACGCTGGCACTACTTGACTTTCCGCATACATGCTATGCTTGCGGAAAGGGTCTTCCTTCCTTTAATGTCGTAAAAATTGTCCAACATGCGCGATGCATGCTAGCGAATGTTAGCCAGCCAATGAATACATGCAGTTTACATTTCAGATTGGCATTGGCCATTGCCGTGGAGCTTCGAGATCAAGCAACCGAAGCGCAAGCATGCTATTCGATGGGGAACACTTGTACGCTTCTGGGCGAACATTCTCAAGGTAAGAATCGGAAGCTAAAGTATGTTGCTTGATAATAATTATCGTATGTTTATTTTAGCCATCGGATTTCATTTGCGTCATCTGAAGATTGCTCGGATGCTGAAAGATCGCGTTGGACAAGCTCGAGCTGCCTGGTCGTTGGGCAATGCGTACACTTCGCTCGGAGAACATTCCAAAGCTTTATATTTCGTCACCGTACATTTGTGCTTATCCAGAGAAGTACGTTTGAAATTGTTGGCATCGCATTGCATAAGAGTCAGTGCTTTGTGAAACTACGCTCACATTCGCTTTTTTAGATTGGGGACCAAAACGGCGAATTGGTGGCGCAGCAAAATTGGTCTGATCTGGTGCAAATACTCGGTCCTTCGCCGGTGCCAGACAATTCGGCAGATCCTGAACCAATGGATTTCTCAGAAGTGGATATTGGTACGTAGACTGTCAGAAAAGCAAGAAAGCTTTTCACTCAATTGAATCGCTGTTTCAGGCATCCGTCGCATGCGTTATCCGGATGGATATTTCGCTCCATCGCCAGACGACAGTCGCACATCATCGTCCGCAATTTCTAACGGCTACAGTGGCGGTGGTGCGAAACCGAAATCATCCAAGGAGGCGGGAGTATCAACGTCCACGTCGTCGACGCAGTTGCGACCAAAGCCTGTGGCTGTAAGTCAAATAGATCGTAGCTTTTGATCGCTATATTATCGCTGCGTTTTCTTTCAGGTGACACCGGATGAAGCGTGGGACGAGGAATCATTCTTCGAATTATTGTCACGAGCTCAAAGTAAACGCATGGACGACCAACGTTGCGACCCACGCGCATTGTTGGAGAATAAGGAAAACAGGCCACGTGCCACGGATGGAATTCGAGGTAAGAATCATTTGAGATATTTTGTCTTGCGAGAGAAATTGCTGTGCATGAACTGTTGTGTTTTCATGCATGTTCTGTGCATGGCATATCTATCTTTCCGTCTGCATGTTTCTTCTGTCAAATCTTGCATGCGAGCGCGGCTGCAGGCTATCAATATGTTGTGCATTGCATGATCTTTTCCTGATTTCTTCTGATTTTGCACTGTGGGATTCTTGAATGCATTGGTTTCTTTTTATCAACAGCTTCGCACGAGAGCTTGCCAACGACGTCCAGCAGCTGCTCCACGAGGTCAATTCGTAGCCTGGTTCGGTGCACGTTCAAGCACTTCTCGTTGAAACGAAGCAAGAGGCGAGCCAAATCCTTTCGTGATGCGGATTCCACGTCAATTTATCAGCCCAGCACTAACGTTACCATTGGTTAGTTTTGTTACTACTGAAACTGTTTCTCTCATTTCCTCCCTTATGAAGCGTCTAATTGAGATTTCTATTTCAGGAATGGCTTCACGCGATCAGGGTCCGGATGAATTCTTGGAGATGGTCGCCGGCATCCAAGGCAGGCGTATGGACGATCAGCGTGCAGCGTTACCGTATCTGCCAGGTCTCCAACATCCGGCTCGAGTCCTCGGACCCCACATCGAGAAGAGGAGGCAACAAGAAACGGCAACAGGAGCCAGCAACAACGAAAAACGTCCGATACCTGCGGGGGACAAGCAGCTGGAAGATGATTTCATCGATATGCTAATTCGGTGCCAAGTAAGCGTTGAAAGTCTGCATTGACATCTTTGGCTTCAAATCTCCCATTTTTTAGAGCACCCGCATTGAAGAACAACGAAGCGAGCTCCCATTGAAGAAGACGCAGAATTCGGTCACAGTTCCGGACGACGACTTTTTCCAGCTATTGCTGAAAATGCAAGCACGCAGGTAAGGTGAATGAATTGCAAAATGGACAAGCATCTGAAAGGAATTTCGTTTGTTTTAGATTCGACGAACAACGTGCTGATTTGGGACCGGAAGCTGCGGCTGCTGTTGTGGAGAAAGCCAAGAATACGACCGCTGATCCTGCCAAACAAGATCCACCCGAATCACCGGAGAATCCGCCCCATAAACGAACGGCATCGCAGAAGATAAAGAAACGCTAAAGAAAGCATTCTTCACGTGCTTGTACGGTGCAGAAATGGGTTGAAGAACGTACGTTTGGGCTATGCGCATGTTTTTATGATAGCATTTCTCTGTCGATGCTAGCTCACGCGAAGCTTTTTTCTCATGATTTTATGTTCTGGATGTCTCTCGAAGTCAGTATTCGTTTTTAAAATTCTCTTTTCCCATCCTCTTTTTGAAAGTTGCAATCACGAGTACTGTATCTCTGAGCATTGATGTTGTAAGTTAGATGGTACCCAATTGTTCCTTGTACAGTGATACTAAAATGCGAATCGAAATTTTTGTATTTTTGTGATATGGTTGAGAGTACTGATTATTTGTGACATGTTGTTGTAACACATTTTTTTGGAATGTCAAATTTGATGTACCGTAAAATTCACGCCGCTTTAATCATGATTCAGAAAACTGACCGGTGATGTGAAAAGCGATGATTACAACATTGCCAATACACCGAGTATTGGGAAAATCAAAATTCTCATACCTCTTCGCAGATACACAATATTCGAAAAAAATGCACATGAAAACATTTTCTACTCTAGAAAAAGCATGCTGAACACTGTGGCGATGTTTGTTTTTGCCTACAATCAATATCGATCAAGTTGATCAGATTATCGATTTTTTGAAATATTTTATTTCTCAGTGATCAGGCCTTGATCAATGGATGCAGCAGCGTCGATGTACAGGAAAACATCTTCTAACAACGTCTGTATCTTTATCTACATTCTAAAATCACCGATCGAAAAACGTGTGCTAAAGCATACGCAATTCCAAAATTTGAGCATTTGAAATACACGTGATTAGTGAGAAAAATTCACATTTCCTTGGATAACTGATCACGCTGATTCGAAAAATCACGTTTATTTGCTGCTTGATCGATATTCAGAGAATTGATCAATACGATCGATTTCTGATTGGGAGGTGATAGGTCGATTTTGACAACGGCAATGGATTCCCTGTGATTGATTGTCCAGGAAAATGTCCCCACATACCATATCTAGCTTAATTTTGTATAAAAATATCATCGATCAACAATCCCGTATTGGATAGGAGATTTTCAAAAGGTTCAAAATCGGTAATTTACGTGATCAGTGAACTGAAAGCATGTTTTCTAGGATAGTTTGACACGTCGATCATCGTGGCGTCATTAGTTTTGTTCCAGGATGCGTATGTCAAAAGTTGATCAGAAATATCGATTTCTGACACAAGCGTGTTCGATCGGATTCGACGACGCCAATTGATAGAGCATGTCCGATTATACCGGAAAATATATCCGTGTGCCTGATCTTGCTGTATTCCGTGCAAAATAACCATTCATCAAAAATCGTGTGTTGAAGGATAGCCGCATTTGAAATTTAAAAAATCGATTACCGTTTGGGTCCACATTTGGGGGTCAGCCGATGAAAGCAATCAAAATGCCTGCTAGGCGTACTGTAATTGAATACTGTGCACATCTTTGTCATGGTATTTTCTGTCGTTTGATGCTTGCTAAGCATATGAATACATATTCCGAAAGAATCAGATAAAATCCACCCCTTTCTTCAACGGCGGCATAAAACACAAGCGCATTTATTTTCTTCAGCCTTGCGTTTCGCCTTCGTCGAGTATGGTCGTACAGATTTTCCTGTCTCCTCTCATTTTTCGCGTGTAATCATGACTGATTTGATAAAGCAAACGATAATTTACATCAATAAAAAAGGAGATGGCGATTCAATGGATCGATTGAGTTCATTCACCACCGTCACAATTCTGATGGTGGCTACTGTCATCGTCGGTGCCAAACAATACGTTGGTCAACCCATACAATGCTTCATTCCGGCCGAAATGACCGAACCAATGCATCAATAGTGAGTGGAAATTATCGATTTTTTCACACTGATCCATTCATCTGATCAGTATGGTGTTTCCTTGTTTTTTAGCGTGGAGAATTATTGCTACGTACAAAATACGTATTTCATGCCATTCGATCGGACGATAAAAATCGATAATACGAAGAATTTCGGGAACGACGTCGTACAACGGTCCAGGCGAAATCACGAACCGATGATGGGATATTATCAATGGGTACCGTTCATTCTATTATTACAAGCCGCATTATTCTATGCGCCCAGGATGTGGTGGCATGCCATGAATAGTTTTTCTGGTAAGTTTTCCTCGGATTGCCAAAGTTGGCTGATAAGAAAATTTAGCTAATTTGCATACGCAAATTGCTTTGATTTTTGTGCATTGCAAAATTTCTTGCATGGTGGCTGAAATCCTGGGCTGGTATTCTCATCCTCCTGGATCAGGATCCAAATCGGATCCATCCAATGTTCTAACATTGCTTGATCCGAATCTAATACTGATCTTCCGAATATCGATGCAATCGATTTTCTTTGTTTCCAGGCATCAATGTTCACGCGTTGAACAAATTGTCTCGTCAATGTTTGACGTGCGAAAGCGAGAAACGTGATCATTGTTTCCGAACGTTGGCCGATTACGTGCATTGGGCGTTGAATTTGCATCGAGCCGCTCGTCGACGTTCGTCCACCAATTGCGACGTGTGCAGTATTTACGGAATGTATTACTTGATCTTCGCCTACGCTTCCACCAAAATCCTCTACGTCACCAACGCGATCGGGCAAATCTTCTTGCTCGATACGTTGCTACAAACCAACGATCCGTTCTTCGGGATAAATTTGATACGAAATTTAACCAACGGTACCGAATGGCAACAATCGGGATATTTCCCCAGGGCTACGTTGTGCGATGTGGAGGTAAGATTTTAATGTTGCTAATTGCGCAATCAGATGCATGCTGATCTACAATAGGAAAGCGGCTTACTGTAACCGCTTCTGCCCTTGTCATGCGGACGCAATTGGTCTGCATGCAGGCATACTGTAACCGCTCCTGCAGCAGTCGTGAAAACTCAATTACTGAAAGCTGTTTTCGTTTCAGCTGCATCGCCTGGGAAATTTGGCTGTGGAAACGGTTCAGTGCGTGTTGAGGATCAACGTGTTCAATGAGAAGGTAAATAATTCAAAATATTATCACAAATTCAATGCGTACTAAACGGATCTCTGTATTTTCAGCTATTCATCTTCCTGTGGTTCTGGACCATGTTCGTGGCCGTGGTCACATTGATCGGATTCGTATTTTGGATCATCACTACCGCCATGCCGGGTACTCGACGTCGGTTCATTCGTCGATTACTGCCCGAATTGCCGCCTCATAAAGACGACCCGTCGGCCAGAGCGTTCCTTAAATTCGTGGACGCGTATTTGGGCGTGGACGGCGTATTCTTCATTCGTTGGATCAATGGTCGTGTGGGTGCGGTGGTGGCCAGTAAAGTGGCCACTTTCCTCTGGCGTCATTTCGTGGATGAAATCGTCAAAGGCCCGACGCAAAATGATCAGGAGAATTCCGTCAGTGGTCAAAATTCGCAAAATCGACGCCAATTCAGTACGTACGAATTTCCGAAGAATGAAATCGAGTCCAAACGGCGCCGAATTCGTCAACGTGAATCTGGTGCAAACGGTGGTTCAGTGGGTGAATTCAATTCCATGGTGTAAGCAGAGGGAAAAAACGATGCAAAATGTAAACATTCTCGATTATCGAGTTTTTACTGTACTCCTAATGCCATTTGTATGAGCGATCAATCTCGATCGATTTTACTAATGATCTGTGTGATTTGTAATGTGTATTTCGTGTGGAATGGTAAAAATTAGCCACGAAATTGATGTGATTTTTGCTCATTATCATTGAGTCTTTTCAAGAGGCATACTGTAGACAACGCCATTCTAATGCGCGCCCGAAAATTCGAATTCTGCAATAAGCAGTTCGGTACCTTCGTATTACTCGTGTGCGGGTACGATTTCCGGGCAGCCGGCTGCTCCTACGCCATCTTCCCAAATTTTCCAAAGAAATTGAATGAATCATCTTGTAAAAGTTCATAAAACTGTGAATTTTAAAAGTAGTTCGCAAATTCTAATATTGCGAAAGGCTTGTTCTGCCAGTGGGAATATATCCACGTGAATAATTCATTCAAAATCAAAAGTTTGAAGAAATTTAGTTTGGCATTATTTATCATTTGGATTTACCCATAAAAAAGTACGTGAAAATGTGCAGTTATGGTATGACTGGCGAATGAATGGAATGAATGAATGTGATTATGAGCTATTTTATTATCAAGGAATATCTGCAATTTATGAGCGGATAACAGGCAAAATTTTAATCTGACGAATTTTGAGTCTTCTTGAGAATTTCTTATTTTGAGCGTGTCCTCCTCCAGTGAGAATTTTGTTTTTCAAAGAGGATAGGACATGGTGAATTTGACACATCGTGAGCCGAGGATTCTTGTGATGCTGAATATGGATTTAGGCTAGTTATTTTTGATGCTCTAGCACTTTCATGCATTGTTGACGCAGTTATTTATTTTCGGACTGTAGGCTTTTCCTCAGAAGTCCGTTAGGTTAGGTTGGACTGATGCCTGAATACAGGTGAATTGTAGTTTTATTTACTTTTGGACTTTCTGCTGAACAAGTAGTGGACTTCTGAAGTAGTCCTCAGGAATTTTCGGGGAGGTCTCGTCATTGGTCGATTCATATTCCACGCTATTTTTTGTCACTGTTATTTCGTCTCGGTCTTGCTCGAGACCAGTCGTCTATTCATGATTTGTTGTGGGCGGAGTATTTCTTCGAATTGGTGAAAAGTGTATTCGCACTTTTCGACATGTCCTTGAGGTTGCATTGACCTCTCGCTTATGTTAGAATTGAGAATAGCAAAAGTAGCTGCTATTCACCACGATGACCTTCATCCGCGGATTTGGATTAGCGTGTTTTGAATTTAGCAGTAACGGAATGTTACTAGAGATTCTATGGTTTGAGAGAAGACTTGAGAATTCGAGATTTCTTTTTCATGATCCATTCCATGGCCGTTTTATTGGTCATTCAAACTGCGGTTGCGTGTAGTTTTATGCGTTTTCCTCAATTCCCCCTTGGGGCATGGAATTTTTCGTGAACGGGATGCGTGGTCTGTGATGATAATAATAGATTTAGAGAGTGTTTAGCTTTCCACTTCAATCTTATCAGAAAGCGGTGCCTTTGTGGCTGGCCGTAGGTTTGTGGCTAGCGGGAGGGTGGGAATGGGAATTTAATCCCCAAAAGCTATTCGTGATGGCGTTTTTATGACCGCGTAAAAAGCCAGGATAAATTGCGAAAATTCAATACGGTTGCTAAGCCAACTTTATTCTCTTGAATGCTTTACGCTTATTTATCCCCGCTTGGACGAGTAGGCAGGCTAGAAGGCGTTTTCTTCTTGAAACTTCCTTCCCCCAGCGTGGTTGGAATGTTTCTGCTTCCCATTGGCTTCTCAACTTCTTTTTGGAGACGCGCTTTTCTTGCCAGGCGAGAAATTTCGGAACTCGCCCGGGAATTTTTTATTCTTCCTCCGCATGAGATTGAAGACGTCATTCTTGCCAGTAGTTTCACTTTTGTGGTTAGTTGAAGAACCATGATGGAACGCCCTGGACCTTGGAAGCCGGGCCGTAATAGGGAATCGATAGCTTCAACGGTATCTTCCCGTGAGCTCTTCTTGACGGCCGGCTTTCTTTCTTTGGCTGATGAGCTTTTAGTTGAATGCTTCTTTTATGCCAACTGGAACAAGGAGCTAGTTTTACGCTTGTCATCATATGGATGGCTGGATTTGGGTTGGGCCTGCGACCGGCATTAACAACGGATGCTTGTTACACGAGGTAATTCGCGATCGGGTGCTTGGATTCGTTTCCGGTTCCTAGCGTAGGCACGGGCCTAGGTTCGATAGATATTGGAGACATTATCCGTTTTTGCCTCGCTATCGGCCTTTTTTGCTGGCTTTATACGTTAGGATTGAATTTCGCGTACTTGGGAATATTCTCTGGTTCATTTAGCTGGCGTGTTCTCTTGATTGCCTTGAGTCGAAGAAATTTAATTTAGTCGAGTCGTTGGCTGCCTCTATGGTCGGCCTGATTCTTGGCGTGATAATCTTCCAGATTGAAGATTTTGATGGACATTTCTAGGTGATCACTTTGAGACCTACTGGTGGTCTCAATGCCATTCGCGATGTTTGTGCTAAAAATTGATGCTTTGCATTTGTCACTTCTCGAATTGAAATGCATGACCATGCGTTGGCCAGGATTCCCGTAGGATTATGGACGTGGCAGATGTTCATTTCCGGGGATTCATTTTTGCGCAACATATGGCTATAATGGCCATAGTTGGTGCTGGTGTCTGTAGGAAGGGCTTCGTCTGTCGATGCCAGCGGTATTTACCTGCCGGATTTGTGAGTTCTTTTGGGAGGATGTTGTTTTCAGTGACAATATTTATTATTCGTCTTTGTTGGATGGCCTTCTCCTCAGCCATTTTCGCAGCTTATGTACTGACGCATTTATGCGCTTTTTCGAGGCCATGCGAATCTCGATGGCTGCTCCCCAATATTTCATCGTTTTTCCCCTCCCGAATGCATTTTGCATCTGTTCCGTTTCTTCACTGCTTTTTCGCATCATGATTGATTGACACCGCTGGCGATGCGGTTTGTAATGTTGAGGTCTTGGGGTTTTGAGCGGTTTGCTGTGAATTCAATCTTCATTCACATTTGCTCGCGATTTTGGCAGCAGATGATTCTCGAACGGAAGAAGATCATCGTTTGAGAAGTTTCAGGGCTTGACTCTGAAGTTTATTCTGCGGAGGGTTCCTGTAGCCAGGAACGCATCTGTTGCTCACTCGAGTTAGGATTTATGTTTGGTAAAAGTTTATAAAAACGAAGGAGTGGTTTTATCAAATGATGCCTCACAGGAAGCGAAGGTGGAGATGCATTTTCGAGTGCAGTACTACTCGAAGTTGACTCCGCAACGAGTCTCTTGTAGCGTGATACGTTTTCTGACCTGCTGGCAAAATTTCAACTCGGGCAAAAGCGAAGATTCTCGCCTTGTAATTCTGGTCCAATTCAGTCCAGATTTTCGTGACGCTTGTCAGCTGTGACAGGAGGAATGAGACTCGTCGTTCTTCTTCTTCCATATCCGGATGCTGTGGACACGACTTTTATCCGTAGGCGGGTCTTGTTTGTCTAAGCAAGGTGTTATGAATAAAGTTTTGTGGCGGAAAGGTGTGAATACGTCCTTGCTCCACCAGATTATTATGTCCGAGGACGCTTGTGTCTTGTTACGTTGCCAATATCGTGACGCTTCATTGAACATATTCTCGTGCAACCTGCCTGCCCCCTCGTTCGCGTAACCAACATGTAACGACAATTTGATGGTTGTCGACTCTCCTGGGGGTCGGGAAAGGTAGATTTTCATTGCGTGAGCTCTTGTGGCATTATTGGGTGCCACCCGCGTTGCTGACAGCCTCTACCGGCTGCCTATACTAGGTGGTTCACAGTTGCTTGCTGAGAAGGCTTTGTTGAAGAGCGGAAAGATTTTCGTTTTTCTAAACGAAAGCTCCTGCATTGACATTCGCTTGCTGACGTGTTTATTCTACGTTAGCGGTTCTGGATTCTCTCTAGCTGCGTTTTCTCCTACATCGAAGATACTGGCAAGCCGGTTCAATCTTTGAATTTGGCTAGCTAGAAATGTCAAAGCAGTGACGCATATATTCTCACGTGGTTTTAGCTAGTGATCAGGCGAACTTTCTCTGGCTGTTTGGTTGGACTTCCCAGAGATGATCCGCGTTCTTGAAGTGTTTTTGCTTGCTTAGTTACATTCTCGAGAAGGGTGGAGTAGTTTTATGATGTCTAGCAGATCGTTGCTAGAACGCAGTAGCGAGATTGACTTCTAGCTCTGAGGAGATTTAGGATTGCATATCTTTTCAGAGTATGACGAAAGCATATTTTCTCAAAGCATAATTGCCAGTATTGAGGAGGCTATTTATTTTCGACTTGTGAGCATATTTGTGTGAGGATTGATTCTTTCTATTCTTGACTGTTCTTCATCCGTCTGCTATTATTCGGCATGTCCAAATTCGTTAACCGGATATTCAAGCAAAAGAAGTCCTCGTCTAGGACACTCGACGATGTGGATTCTTCTTCAGCGTTGAAGAATGGGAAGCACTCGACGCTTCCCAGAAGTAAAACTACCCATTTGCCTACCGCGAATGGACGATCACCGTCACCGCCTATGTTGGTGCATAATAATCATTATGATCACCAGAAAGAAATACCCGGTGTCTCTTTGACCAAGAATTCTTCGTCGGTTCGTTCACCACCGCCGCCTCCTCCGTCGAATGGCCATGTTGAATTAGCCGAATACATAAGTCCGATGGAGATTCCGGTGGAGGAAGCTCTTCAGATGATTGCTGAAGATCCGCCTATTGTGGCTCGTTGCACGCCAAAAGGCATGGAAATGGTGGATACGCAACGTTGGAAAGATGAGCACGAAATGCAGCATTGCATTTACGAGAAAGCAGTGTATGAGAAGATGATCGCAAGTTCATTGAAAACTTGTGAACTTTTGCAAAAGGATTTGGACAGTTATATCACTGTCGTTCGACAGACTCCCAGTCGAGAGATATCTCCGCTTAAGCATGAATAATTAGGACTTCTTATCGCATGGAATTACTCATTATTTTATTTTTATGCGAGAGTATTTTTACTCCAAAGATTTTTTTACTTTTGATACACGACAGGTGTGAATATATGTAGGCAGTAGGCAATCATTTTTCTGATTTTCTTCGAAGTGAATTTCTAAAGTACACATTCCTGTATCGGCATATTTAGGTTGCTTCACACTCACTATTTGTATTTTTCGCTATTGGAGGCGGGTTTAATGGTTAGGCTAGTTTTTGTATTTCGCATTATTTTCGTGTGTTTATACTCGGATCTTGATATCTGTTTATGGCTTTACTATATCTTCTTCACAAAACTGGGTATGTGTCATGTCTCTTGGAAATGTGAATGAGTTTTGTAAATGAAATGCGGGGAGCAATTATTTACGATTCCCTTGGCAATTTTGTATGCGGAAGAACCAGTTTGATAAATGATGTACAATGACTAGGGTGGCATTTTTCATAATGGACAACAATTGCAATCGAATTTGTATTGTGGTGATCAAAAATCACCATAGCATTGATGATCGAAAAACTGGCCAAGCCAGTGTTTTTTCCAGTGCAAGTTTTTAGCAAGTCTAGACTTGTTTTCGAGTTACTGTCATCCAAGGTTTTAATTCGCACAAAATAAGCTCAAATTTCGAAGTTGGCATCCTAATCGACACCCCGGTTGTGGGTGCATAGATGAGGCTTTGCATATTGTAAAAAATTGCACTTTGAAATTTCGTCAGCAGTTGCTGAAGAATGTGACTAATATACGTAAATGCATTTCACACATTGAAGAATGAATCAGTCAGTGTGATTCGTAATATGTAGGTGTGCAAGGTGAGGAGTGTTGTTGTTCGCTGCGAACATTGTTCGACAACCTTCCATTGTACTTGCAATACAATAAAGCATTGTTATTTTAGCTGAATTTGTAATCGTCCATTCGGAAGTCGTGGATTAACAATTCGAACCGAAAACGGCCTTGTGAATCGTCATGGATCAACAATTGAGCCAATTGGTGCAACGGCTGGAACAGGTGACCGGACGATTAGAGAATGCCACTGGACGATTAGACGCTTTATCCGTTGGCGGCGGTGCTGGTACGAAAACGACTGGTGGATCGGCTACCACCGGAAGTAAGTGGATTTGCGTCTGCATGTATAGCTTGAATAGCAAAAAGTGAGCATTAGCTAATGAGGTGAATGAGTGTCGTGTGGATGTCCAGGACCCTGATCCTTATCAGCGTCATTCATGGCGAGGTGTTTATTCTTGTCTCCCCGGGGTTGGTGCTGTTTTATGACAGCCGGGAGTCAGCGGAATGCTGACCGATTGCATATTCATCATTGAACTGGCTTTCGGCTGCTTGGATTTTTGTTAGCTAGCAGCTTGACGATGAGGAAACCACCGTCTGACATTTGCCTGGTTGTTTAGCATCTCGCTGGTAGTTCCAACTTTGAAAGGTGAGCAGGCAGCGTTTTTCACCAACGTTTTTCATTGGCCTGCCGTTGGAGCTTTGTGAACGAAACGGAGCCTGCTTCTTTGACTCGTCACAAATGACGGCTGGGGGGGGGGGGAGCTTCTGGCTGTTTTCGCTTCTGTTACACGGCTCGTAATAAACGTTTGCCGTTTTCTTTCACCGGGAAGAAGCAACCGCATTTGCTGAGGAACGTTTTTGGTGGGGGCGGGCGGCTTCTGTCCCTGTATTGAGGAGAAATATAGGGAAACGAATGGGACGGGAGGTAAAAGGCGAGACAAATATTAGCCAGACGTATGCTGTGCTGCGCTTCTGCTCGCCCTGGGAGTTTTCGGGTGTTTCGAGCATTGCTAAGAATAAGAAGGACGTGAAAGGCGTCCGTTTAGCTTTCGTTTTCTCCTGGTTAGTTATTCAACGGCGTAAAATTAGCCGTCTCTGCTCTGCTATGTCGTAACCGATGCCTGGTTTAGCGTGGAAACCTGGCCGAATGTTTTCGATCCTTTATTGCTTTCGCTCATTTTTGGTGGATTGAAGTGATTGCAAACGCGAACGGATCCGGTTCCGTTCGGTTGATAGGCGAATTGAGTTATTGCGGTGGAAATTGAGGCTTTGAAAGCCTGCTGTATTGATTATTCTTCGAATTTGCGAATCGTTTATTAGGACCCCAGAAGATGGCTGGTCATTCCAGCAACGATCCGTTTTCCAATGTAGACTATTCTTTATTAGCCCCTCGACCGTTTCGTTCGACTCAACAGTACCAGAGTATGACCACCAGTACAACATCCGGTGGTTCAGGAACCGCTTCTCCGCGTTTTGACATTGGGCGTAGTCCTTCGCCTAGACAATTTCCATCCGGGCATCATCAGGTTTTCGTCAATTACGACGAAGACCCATTGTATCGACGTCAGCAGCTTCTCGATCGAAGCACTGCACCGCCTAGTTTTCTGACTCCTCAAGAACCGGCTGAATGGGGTTTTATTGGCGGTCATTCACCGGGACGAGTTGCTTCTCCCAGACTAGAGCAGCAGCCGAAACCGGCTCCTAGTGGTGTTCGAGAACGCGTGATACCCATCAGGGTGATCGGTGAGGCTATTCGTGCTCAAAGTACCAGGCCGGAAACACCGAAATTCGTACCTCCACCACCGCAGTCGGCTACGGTGGAATCGCATTTTGTGCCTGCGTCGTTGAGTAATGGAGAATCATTTTTCAATGATCCCGTCTTTCATCGACCGGCTCCGAATTTTGCTTTACGTCGTTTCCCCGACTTGCAGCAACAGTTTGGCGGAATCGGCATTGGCAGAGGTGTGGGTGCAGCAAGAAATGGCGCTGGTGGTATTGAACGTGTGATACCTGTGAGAATAGAAACGGCATCGAGACGTTTTTCTGCACCAACAGCTGCTCCAGCAGAGCCTGTTGTGAGAGCACCTCCGCAACAGCAATTTCTTCATCATCAGCCGCCTTCTACGTCGAAGACTGTCCGTTTTTCTGATACGGAACAGTACAGGCGTATTTCGCCTCCGGTGCCTTCGTCACCGATTTTATCATCGCCCGTTTACTCGGAAGAACGCCGTGCACCCGTTCGAGAAGGCAGCGTGATTAGGAATATTGGACCAGAATCACCGATTGGGCAGCAGCCAGTTGCTACTGTATCGACTATGCCGAAGCATCCGAGGCAGCCCCCTTCTTGGACTGTCCCCGAAACACCTTCAGTGTCATTCATGAGGCCGACAGGTGAAACATTTCTGTCGAAAAATGGTCATTCTCCTTTTGTGAATCGATTCACTGGAACGGCGGATGTTCGTTCGCAGAGAAATGGTATTTTAATTTTTTCAAAATTTGTTTACACATGGGTGTTTTACATGGCCTCCTGGTGGCTGGCTGGCTACCAGAATGTAAATACGCACATGTAAATGCTGCATTCATGCGGCATAGTTTACAAATGAAAATGGGAGTAGGGCATTGGTCATTGCTTATTGAATTTGAATGGGGGCTAGGTTTTTAACGGCCTCCTCATAAGCGTTTACAAAAACCCCCGTTTTGCCCAGCTCGTTATGGACGAGGAGTCCTGTATGAAAATACCCAACCGGTTGATTTCTTGTGTGAAACGAGCTGTAAGCTTGAAATTTGATTTGCTGCCTGAGTCATTCATGTTCAGTCGAATGGGGAAAATGAGTATGTTGTAATTTGCACACCACTCTGATTAGGAATACAGTGAACCTGCTCTGATCAAAGTGTATTAATCTAACCCTCTTTTTCAGAATCAGCGGAAGCTCCGCCTTTGGTGAAGATGTTCGATGCGGCAATTTTGGACGGACCGTTCAAGGAATTCGTCGAATTGAGCACGAAGATCGGTGGTGATGTTGATTCGATTGTAAGTTCTGTACGAGTTTCCTCTTGACTATCACTAAAAGTGATTTTCTTCAGGGTGCTTTAGTGAAAGACGCCTTCCAAGCTCAACGGGTGTTTTTATGGAAAGCCGCTGGAATGCCAAAGCCTAGTGATACGGAATTGACGAATCTATTGAAACCCATGTCAGAGAAAATCGAAGCCATACAAGTAAGCATAGTTTCCTGATGTTTATGGCATTCCTAAATACCTCTGTTTTTGCAGAATATGACGACGACAAAGCGACAAAGCCCGTTTTTCAATCATTTATCGGCCATATCGGAAGGAATACCAGCTTTAGGATGGGTGACGGTGGTAAGATGATTTTTGGTAATTTGCGTATCTCTGAATCTGATCAAAGCCATTTTCAGAGCCCGACACCGGGTCCATTTATCAAAGAGATGTCTGACGCGTCGCAATTCTATACGAATCGAGTTCTGAAGGATTTCAAAGACAAGTAAGTGATGAAATGATCTGGTGAAGCCAGTAATACACAAAATGCAATTTTCAGGGATCCAACGCATCCGGCTTGGGTGAAAGCGTGGATCCAGACGTTATCCGAGCTGCAACAATTTGTCAAGCAAAATCACACGACTGGATTAGTTTGGAATACTACTCCTGTAAGTACCTTTTACTAATCCCGTTCTTATTTGCGGAATGGTTATTTGAGGATGCATTTTGAATTTCAGGGTGCTACGCCTGCAGGTGGAACCGCAACCGCAGCCGCTGGTGGAGGTCCTCCTCCACCACCTCCGATAAGCGGAATGCCTCCTCCACCGCCGCCACCACCGCCACCGGCTGATTTCGGTGCAAATTCGGATGCTGGGGCTGATGCACGAGCAGCTTTATTCGCCGAAATCAATAAAGGTCTGGATATTACCAGAGGTAAGACCATTTTCATTTGGAATAGTTGGAAATGGATGGATAGAATCTCATTTCAGGATTGAAAAAGGTGACGTCGGAAATGCAAACGCACAAGAATCCGGCTCTTCGTCAGCAATCACCACCGCACGGCGCAGGAGATCCAAGCAAACCGACCATACCACCCAAACCGTCTCATCTCAGCAACGGCCGTGGGTCTCCAGCACCAGCAGCCACGGTCAAACCTGGAGCAGCTGTGGCACCAGCATCGGCGTCGCCACAACCGGCACCAGTATTCATGTTAGAAGGAGGAAAGAAGTGGCTTGTGGTAAGGTTGATTTGTTTATCAGCATTAAGTGTCGAGCTAATGGATGGATTTCAGGAAAACCACAAAGGCAACAAGAGTATTCAAGTCGAGGTCACCGATATGAAACAAGTGATCTACGTTTACAAATGCGTCGATTGCGTCATTCAGATCAAGGGAAAAGCCAATTCTATTACTTTGGGTAAGCGGTTTGTTGCTTTTGAAGATTTGATGCAGAATTGCGCAATGTAGTAAATTAACCGCCATGTTTCTATTTCAGATAGCTGCAAAAAGACCAGCATCGTTTTCGAGAATTTGCTATCATGCATCGAAGTCATCAATTGCCAAAGCGTCCAAGTGCAGGTAAATTTTATTCGTCTATAGTTCCGGATGGAATTCCCTAACGTCTGTTGTTTTAGACATTGGGATCAATGCCGACGCTGACCATCCAGAAAACGGACGGATGTCAAGTGTATTTGAGCCGAGATGCATTGAACGCGGAGATAGTCACGTCGAAGTCGTCCGAAATGAATATCCTGGTGCCAGATGAGACTGGAGAATATGTAAGGCAAATTGCCTTATTACCGATTGTTGTTCAGTGATCTCATAATCATGGAACATGCATCTAATAAATCGTGTTTCTCTTTCAGCACGAATTCCCAGTACCAGAGCAATATCGAACCATTGTCAAGGGCAAGAAATTGTTCACCGAAGTGGTGGATATCGCATAAAACGCGCCCAAGGTGAAGCATAAGTATCACTCGATTTCGCAATCGAATTTGATTAGCTATAATTGGAAGGTATAATCCCTTTTTTCATTGTATTGTAAAATTGCCTGGTTCATATTTATACGCGGTTTTTCATCGAATTAGCTTATGACGGATTCATTGTCAGGATGAATGTGTGAAATTGAACCGACCTTCTTTTCAAGTTGCCTAATTTATGTATCTTATTTTTGTAATCGCTTTTTCTTAATGTTGATTGGAGTCAATTTTTGGTAGGCTATGCAAATATACTGCTTGTTGAACGAGGTCGTGATATCTGGGGATGGGTTGATCAAAATTATCGATTTCCGAAATTTTGGATTTCTGATCACCAAAAGATCAGTGTGGTCAAAAATTGGTATTTGTGCACAAGGTGTAATGAACTTTTCGTGGTGCTTCGCGGAAGTGAACGGCAATTATGTATTGCGCAATATTGACCATCTGCTTGTCCCCAATAAAGCGGGAATTTGAAATTTTGGCATCTGTGTATTAACATTATGCCTTTTTAGATCTTGAATAAATAGGGTAGATCAATTTGCTACAGTATGACAAGGAATCGCAGTCCTAACATGCCTAATTTTGCTTTATTTTCTGCAAAATAATCATCGATCAAAGATCGTGTGCTGAAGGATAGCCACATGGAAATGTCAAAAATCCATACCGATATGATTGCCGCTTCAAATGCATATTTTCGGCGGTAACTAAGCATGCTCATTCCAAAAAATCACATTTATTTTTGTATCTGATCGATATTGATAATTTGAAAAGAAATATCGATTCCCGATATATCGATTTCTGGTCGATTTGAACAACGCCAGGTGATAGAGCATGATTGATTGTATAGGAAGGAATAGGTGCTTATGTGTCGTCACAATCGCTCGGTGATCACAAAAAATCGACTCCTACCTAGTTGAAAGGCATACTGTAACCGCCCATGGGAATTTTGGATACGTTTCACAAGGTGAAAAATCACTCAATCCACGTGATCCATGAGTGAATTATTGGGTAGTTAGTTGCGAAGAATTCATTGATCACTTCGATTTTTCGATAGGACCAAAAATCAGAAGATTGATCCACAATAATCGATTTTCGATTTATCGATTTCAGAGTGATCAAAGCGTGATCACACGATAGAGCATATTCGACTCTGTAGGAAAATTCTCAATTTGTCTTCTGTTGAATCAGTATAAGCCAAAAATCGATCGATGAAAATCAATTGCTAAACATGAATATTCTGGTTTTCAAACCGCTTCATATGCATTTTCAGTAAGCATGCGGCATGTTTTCCTAATAAGATAACTACTCCGCTTCTTTTGGCATTGACAGATTTCAAATACCACGCATATTAAAAGTTGATCAAAATGATCGATTTCTTAAATATCGATTTCTGTGGATCAGACCATGCTCAATGGATGCAGCATGATCACTTGTCCATGAGAACAGCTTCACATAACCTCTGTACCTTTATCGATGTTCTGAAAATATCGATTAAAAATCATGTGCTAAAGCATAGACAAATTTCAAAATTTGAGAATCTGAAATATGCGTGATCAATACAGAAAAAGCACATTTTCTTGGATACCTGATCATGCTGATTCCAAAAATCACGTTTATTTTGCCGTAAAATCGATATTTAGAGATTTGATCAAAATGATCAATTTCTGATCGAGAAGTGAAACCTATTTTGACCTCGTCAATCGATTCCCCATTCTTAGTTGTCCAGGAAAATGTATCCATATGCCATAACTAGCTTCATTCTGCAGAAAATTATCAATAATCCCGCATAAAGGAAGGCAATTTTCAAAATTTCAAAATCGACAATTTGCACGATCAGTGCGTTTGGAGCATGTTTTCTAGGACAGTTTGACATGCTGATCATCGTAGTATCATTAGTTTTTCTCTCGAATGCATATTTAAAATGTTGATCAAACATGATCGATTTTCGAAACAAGCGGTTATTGATATTCTTGATCCGAATGATCATACCAACAGTACATAAATGATTGATGCAAGCAATCGTAACCGATGATAAACGATCCGTTTGGGTCTTTCATTTTACCATATCGATTGATCAAAGCCAATTTGACCCAACAATCGTAATAAGAAATGAGCAATTTTTCATGACTCTTGAATTGCAGAATCAGTTTGTGGTCCTAACGATAAAATAATGCAGAGACTGCTATTCAAAAACACTCGTTTTTATCCACCAGGTGGCGTTTTCTGCAGCAGGGCGGAGTTGAATAACCGCTGTCTTCGATGCCATTGGTTATTTCCATAAATGGTGAAAACCGGCTGGGCCTTCGCTGGCGGGTAAGAAGAGGCGTCCCTGTCGAATAAGGCCAAGGCTGCGGATGAACATTCATTGCGACAACAGCTTGACAACGAAATCGGTCGACTCACTTTTGGAAATACCCTATTTCCGTTCAAACGGATTTACTTGAATTGTCCTTACATTTTGGACATAGCATCACAAGGTCATTGTGAAACTTTGATCCCAGGATATTATCCACATATATATTTGGTATTTGGAAATCAGTTGGATTTCCTAATCACAAATTTCTCATATGTCCATGACTAGTGAGAATAGTATTTCCACAATGTCCCCATCCCCGTTGCATCCGCATCATCAACATCAAACTTCCTCGTCCAATAAGAGTGCATCCGCTCAAGATGGACATATAAAACGTCCCATGAACGCGTTCATGGTTTGGTCTCGTGGTCAACGTCGAAAAATGGCTCAGGAGAATCCGAAGATGCATAATTCCGAGATCAGTAAACGTTTGGGTCAAGAATGGAAGATGTTATCCGAATCGGAGAAACGACCGTTCATCGACGAAGCGAAACGTCTACGAACGTTGCATCAAAAAGAGCATCCCGATTATAAATACAGGCCTCGTCGGAAACCGAAAACGCACAATCCCGGCTCGGCTGGATTAGGATCTTCTGGTACGTCGGTGATTATGAAACATTCGAAAGATTCGAAATATCCATTCGCCAGCGTACCGTGCATACCAACGTCGGCCGATCCGTTGGGATTATCGCCCACGCTCAGAGCCGCTTTCTTACCATCGGCCGCATCCGGTACGGCCGGCATGGTCGGCCCAGGTGCGGGTAGTGGATTTTATCATCCGGCCGCAGCTGGATCGTTAGCCGATGCCGCGTGTAAATTGAGTGCGGTGGACGTATTCGCAGCCGCCGCAAGTGGACCGTTCTACGGACTCTATCCACCGCCGGCACCGTCGTTTTTCACAGCAGCCGCCGCCGCGTCTAATGCGGCCGTCAATGGAGGCGGTCAAAATGCAGGATTATCCCCTTACGCCGCTTATCAACAACAAGCTCAACACGACTTCCAACGAGCCTATCATCAAATGTTCGCCGATCATTCGTCGTTAGCAATGATGGCAGCGGCCGCAAATGCTGCGCAACCGCAACCGAATTCGTATCAGCAACACGCATCACCAGCAACTGCAATCTAATCCCCCATCCCACTCAAGATCTGATCATTGGAATCTTAAATGAACAAATTTGAACGGTATGAATATGTTCAAAAATGAACATTAGCTTTATCAAGCACCAATTTTTGAGTTTCACGCGACGTATACTGTATGGTTTTTTGGTTCAACCCTTTTTTCGCCTTGTCCCTGTTTGTTTTTTTTGAGTTTGGCCATCTTCTTGTACAGAGGCCGGTTTTTTTTGAAAGATTTCATATCAGCATGAATAGATGTTTTCGGCTTTTATCTGCCCACCTATTGGTTCGGTCGGTTCTTTTCACACGGAATCTCTCCTTTGAAGCCCAACAAATTGCTTTTCCTATTCAATGTTAGGCGTTTTTTCTTATCGCCTAAACTTGACTGGACGATGTCTCATCCTATTGTAAATGCGATTTTCTCAATTTTTATGCCATCGTCGCATCGCAAGACGTACAATTTTCATGTTTTTTGTGTGAATGGATTTTTCTTCTGTTGGCCCGAGAATGCATTCCAAAGTAATCGAGCTCCTTATGAAAATGTCAGCTTTGCTTTTTGTAACTAGAATATGTTGCGATGGGAAAAGTCGCCTCTTTTTGGTCCTCCAGAATATATACTCGGATATACTTTTTCGAAGACTTCCCCCTTTTGTATACGCGTTACCCCCCGCCTGGACCCCCGGTTCATTGTGGAAAAATGGAGACATTTTGAATGTATACTGCTTCTTTTATATTCCGAGGCAATTTTATCCATAACTGAGACAGAAATTGACTATGCTATTGTTTTCGTGTATGATTGATTTTCTGTCTCTCTCTTTTCTCGCCTATATCTCACTCAATGCTTTTTACATAGAAATCGTTTGATGAATGTAGACTGCAAAAGGGTTTCTTGTTATGTGACAAAAATGCAAGTAAAAACAGGAGCATCGATTTGAGTGATTTTTCTTCTGATCATCACAACATACGCGGATCAGTTATCTCACGGAAATCTAGAACGATCGCATATTGCAGGTGGTGAATATGAAATTTCACCCTGTATACACGCATGGTAACCTTGAACAGACATGTTCAAGGTCAACTTTTTCCACAAAGGCCTTACTATTCTATTCATCATTATGGGGCTATCCAAATGAGAACAAAAAGCCTGCGCCTAAATATATGAACGAGGGATTACGAAAAATCATGCTTGCTTCTTCTGTTCAAATTTATTATCATCAATGCGTGTGAAATTTACGGGGTGACGTTTTTGCACTATGTATAAACATAGGTACTAGCTAATTGCAATGTCAAAAAAGGCATATTCTATTCTCATTCATGTGAATGTGGCGAAAATCTACGAATTCTGTTTTATTCCGAGGGGGGAACAATGACACGTTGATGCCATGTTCGTTTGTATTCAAAACCGGCTTTCTCCCCTCAACATTTATGGGAAATTTTGGAAAAAAAAGTTCTTTGACAACAATGCGCATACATGCGTACGGGTTGGAAAAAGGGACGTTGCCAAAATAGGGATCAGTCCTGGGGAGAATGTATAAAAATCGCCTATGGAAATGGGGGCTGAAATTACATAGCATTACATTGTGCCCGGATGATGGTTGCTTTTTCCATCATAGCTGAACTAAGGGCCTTGTCCCCGGCCCAGGAACCCATTGGGCATATTTCAACGGGTAATTTAACCACAATGGAAAACGAGCGTAAAATGTCATTTTTATTCTTATGCCCATTGTGAAGGGTGGACAATGAGTGAGAGTACGCTTTCTACGCTTACACAAATACTTCCCCCCTCTTTCATGGCCAGCCGGAGAAAATGCTTTCCTTGGGGACCGAAAGTACGGTGGGAAAGCGTTGACGTATTCTAAACACCAAAAGCAATGATGGAAGTTTTTAAACGGGCCCTATTGTATACGTTTTGTGGGGGGGGGGGGTAATGAAATCACACGGCATGTCATGGTGTTCAACCATCATCCATTCATGGTTGAACAGAGAAGAAGCCCCCCTTATTCTCCATTGCCTTTTACAGTATTCGCCGGTGTTGGATTTGTGGAAAAAGGAAAGAAAATTGCACTCGTCTTCTGTAAAAATGCCTATACACATGAATACATACTTGGTTTGGAAAACGATATCTTTCCTTTGAACCTTTTTTCTCCGAATTGATATCCATACAGGTGGGTGCCATCATTGGGGGGATACAAACGCAGTACGGTTCATATGATGTACGTACATATAATGTGAATGGGTATTGTTATTTTCTTTGTCCAGGGAAAAAGGCGTGAGAAAGGCGTTTTCTCTTTTTTCCATGCGACACCTACAGTACCTGTGCATGCGGTTTTTAGTGTGAAGACGTTGCAAATCTTTTCCGATTTATTGAACACGATGCCCCCAAGGAGACATGGAATTTTTACGCTCTTTTCCCTTTGCAATACACCGCATCGAGTGAAAACCGTCTCGATTTTCTGACTCTTTTTCACTTGTTATGGACACTTTCTCATGAGACCCGAGGTCCTAGGGTCAAAGTCAATGAGTGGAAAAACGGCAGGCTCGAAAAACGGTGTCCATTTCAGACGCACGCAAATAACGGCGCATCGTTGAAGCGTACGCATGGACCGTCTCTTTTGTATTTTTTTACAATAGTGCAGGTGCAAGTGTGCGGACCCTTATTTGGCATCCTTTTACACTAGGCCGACCCCGGGCATAAAAAGAAAAGAACGCATCAATCATTAATTGGCATGGATATCTCTTCCTCCAAATGCCGCCACGCCGTCTGGCCAGGCAAAGAAATGAATACTCGCTTTTTTCCCCCTACTATATTTACATATCTTCACAAGAATGATGACATTCAGCAGGGGGTATAGGGGAAAAACGGTTTACTGCTTTGCTTTGTCGCCTTTGATCCCATGCCCCAATAATACAGGTCAATGGATTATGGGATTTGGTGGGAATAGAAGTTTTACGATCAATCATGCGTACAATATGAGTATTGGCCTCTTTTTTCACTGCATCTTTGTTTTGTATGAAGAACCGATTAGCTTTCTTCTATCCGAAGATTAGCTATGGAGAAGAAATAAGCGTTAACAGGCCATCTCGAATTTGCTTTGGCATAAACGAAGCATTGTTCATTCAGTCCTCCATAGACAGAGAGAGAGAGAGGGAGAGGACGGTGTGAAAGCGGAAAATAGGCAGAATTTCATTAACGGTTAGAACAGAAGGCGCTGAGTAAAAGAAGCCTGATCGAATGCGTCCCGATCGAGAGGCCAATGCAACCGTTGATTGAGACGATGATGCTTCGGGGGTTCGTTAGGGAACACACGGGTGAAGAGAGGAAATTTCGTCTCGTATAGCCGTTTGTTTTGCCACGACCCAAGAACAAGGAGGCCCCCTTTCGAATGCTTCTTCAACAACCGTCACTAATGAGCTTCTTCTTTGATAAAGAGGCTAAATCGAGGAATATATGTACACAATCTCCTTCTTTTCGCCCGGGGTCCTTCTGTTTTCACTAGCATTGATTGCAGGTGAAGAAAAAGTAAAATCACGAATATATGTATCTACTGATAGGAGAATTTCCGGTCGATTGTTGAATTTCTTAAGAAAGAGACATGTAGCCCTTTTGAACAGGTGCATTTTTCTCTGCGCGTTATTTATGGGCGGATGACATTGAACAACAAAAATGCGAACAATAGACGCATTGAATAGGGCCCCTCCTCAAATGTACTGAGTACTATTTCCCATGAGTGTATACAAAAAAGATACAATGCATATAAATGGTAATATATATTCGAGGGCTTGTGTCTCTCTCTCTCTCTGTATGGTTAAAATATGACGTGGCCTCGGTTGTGGGATTGTATGCGCAATATGATTCAACAAAAGATTCATTCTTTTGCACACTAAAACATCCGCATGATCATGCGAATACATGGGAATAATAATGTCATCTAAAAAAATTCAATGCACGCGTTCTTGGCATTTATTGCTAAGCTAAGAATCAAACAATCCAGATCATTCATGGACCCAAAAGTCTTGTGTTTTATGCGTGAACAAACTTTTCCACACTCCAATTTGCAGTTTCAAAAATTTGGATTTATTTTTGAACTAATCCAATTCCTTTTATGCCCATGCATATAAACAGGTGCACGGGATCAAGAATTTGCAAAACAAAAACCCCTGGCTTTTTCGCATTGGGTGAAACCTTGGAAAGGCGAAATTGGGGGTGGGGAGATTGGCTATTGTGATGAAAGGCGAGAAAATTCGTACGCTCTGTCGAGTGTGAATTTGACATTTTCTCAAGCTCGATTAACCACGGCAATTTATTCGCATACAAAAGGACAGAGGGGGCATTCCTGACAAAAACGACGTCCGAAAACAATTTCTCCCTTCAAAGCCCTTTTGGAGGCAACGTAATGGAGCGAAGTACAATGCGACGAACTGGTTCCTACATCTTTTCAATGCTAGCTTATGTTCACAAGCCGTAGAGCGAAATAAATCGTCCCCAAGAATGGGCACCGATCTAGTCAGGCAAACAATATTACGCATCACTCTAAAAGCACCCCCCCCCCAAACAAATAACTAAATCAAGCGGTGTATGATAGAAAGTCAGGGATTGTCTCAACGTTGATTTCAATCCATGCATTGAAGCACCCATTAGAGCGGTTACAGTAAACCGATAGGATGGGAAATGGACTTCACTGCGACCATTTCGACCTCGTTTTTTCCCCTCTAACCGCAATGAAAAGCTAATTTACATAAAACGATGTTATTGAGGCCAAAAGAAGGCCACATCGAGTATTCATATATGTACTCGCAAATGAATTGGCCAATCATTTTTCACTTTACACACTATACCCTCTATTGGCTGGCAACGAATCTGTAAATCCTGTTCGCCTTTTGCATGCACAATTGACTCGAATGAAGAAATGTATGTACAACAATTGAAATTTGATTCTTCTGACTCTTCCAATGATATATTGTGGAGTCAAGAAATTTCCTTATTCTTCTGGGGCTTTCACATCATTGAACGCGTGAAATACGCTTCAACGCCCCTTTTCAAAACTTTGGGAAGCAAAAAATTTCTGACACATTGAAATCCGTACAGAAGCTCATTCATGCAGAGGCTAAACTGAAGAATTGACCATGAAAAAGTGGAATGGTCATTCAAAAGAAGCAATAGCAATTCTATTGTACGATGGTCTAATTATTGAGCTTTTACGGAAAATAGAGCGTTAAAAAGAAAATTGACCATCATTTCTTCCATATGATTTCGAGTATGGGAGAGAAGCCTAGGCCAACAATAGCCTCTCCGGATCAGAACAATGCACAGCGTACAGTAACCATGAGAAAAACGTTCCTGTACAATGTTGCACGCGTGTGGGAAAAAGTGATGCATATTCCATATCCCCAGACTGATTGTCTCCTCCTTCCGTTCCTGGACTAAAGGGAGAGAGAGACCCCCCTCCAGTCATAATAGAAAAGAAGGGGGATTTCTTGGTAATAAAAGCGAATAATATGCAGTCATTATTCGAAGGAGAAGAGCCCCAACGTTCTCCTCGGTATACCCGATCTTTTTCGACCCATTCAAAAATCATATCCATTGTTATGACTAGGGTATTCCTTAGAGGAAACACCCCCAAAAATAAGCATGCGAGTAAAGAATAACGCAAATCCCCGGGGTGAATTGTTCATGACTATTCATGCAGTCTACCATTGGACGGTCAATTTAGGACGAGTTCATGAAATAGAGGAAAAGAAAAGCCCCGGAACAATGGCTCAATGGCCACTTTTCAATACTCATGCCTTTGTGAACTATAGAATATTGCAACAGGTGGTTAGCGAGGAAAAAACAACTCGAAAAAAGGCACACGCACAGGGAAAAGGAAGGGATACTCTCACTGGAAGAATATGAGTGATATGAATACCATGGTAATGCATTATCTACTGATAGCATTGCTAAGATGCAGTGATTGATTTTATGAGTAGATGCTTGATGATCGATTTTAAAGTGATCTCATTGATCAGTGATTATACTATCGAATGTGAATTACAATTATTGTAGCTTGCGTGGCTTTATAAATTGCGCAATAACTATCACGCAATCAGTGATGCCAGCTATTCCAGTGCAATAAAAATTTCCAATATTATGGGAAAACAGGAAAATTTGATTAGCTTGCTAAAAAGTGCAGAGCAATCTGAACAGTAAATTTGAACACAGCTTGCTAACGGGCATTTCTTGTTCTCAAAATGCGCAGAGCAATCTGATCAGTGATCACTGATCATTATAATCAATGCTGATAATCTGTTCCATTCTGCCCGCATCCATTATTCAGAAGCAATGAAGGCTAACTCCGCCTCCGAATGATCCGAGGTATACTGTAACCGCTTCACCGCTTTTCGTACTACTGTAGAAAGCCTTTTCTAGGCTTATTGACCTTAGAAAAAGGCACTTGATAGAATGAAAAAACACGAGGTCCGAACTTTCTTATGAAAAACACATTTCGATAATATTTCAATTCATGTATGGATTGTACAAATGAGCATATTGAATTTACTCGTCTATTTTGACGTCAATGCAAAGGCGAAAATCCTCGAAATGCAATGTATGCTATTCATTGTGGGGGTATTGGGGAGTAAATTATGCGTTTCCTTTCTTGATTAGCATTCGATTAGGTCGTATAAACGAATTTCCCCCTTCATACAGGCGGAAATTCAGTATAAAATATTCTTGTTCACATTGCACAATTAGATTCATGCAATTACTTTCTTCCCCCATCCATACATTGGCCAAAAGGCTTCGTTCTTATGTCCCCTCCTCCCCCAAGGGGGAAGAACGGTTAGGGACATTGGAAATTAAGTGTTTTCAACGCCTATTACCGCATTGCCCCTTAGCTCGTTAGATATTCCACCATGGTGGTTCTGGTTCCTCGGGACGGAAGAGAGAGAGACCCGCACTCAAATAAGAACTTTCGGGGGCATGAAAATTGAAATCGTCCTCGGCTCCGTTAGCCCCTTGTATAAACATGCATCCGGCTATTTGCATTCATTATTGGAGATTCCCTGGACGCAATGCGACACAATTCCGTTTTTGTTGATCACATTCAAAAGAAGAAGCTCCCCATTCGATTACTGTAGAACCGCTCAAGGCCTTCCTTTGGTTGAATAGCAATATTCTATTCACTAGCTATGAATAAAGCTACAGTATGAATAGCATGCCAGTACATATAATCAATTGCGATGAAGAATAAAATATCACAAAATAGCCACGCCCTGCACAAAGCTATGCTAATGTGGCACGTTTTCCAACATTGTCTTGATACATTTTCATCACAGCTTGTTCATCCGGATCACCTCGAAATGTGTCATACCTGAAAGAAGGCATTCGTAAGACACAGTCAATTAATTGAATGAGACTGTATCACTTACATTTTTTCAAATCTTTGCCGTTCTTGTATGGAGACCGACGGTTTCATTGAACTCAAAACGTGGGATAAATGTCGATGCGTTATCCTGACTTGACCAATCGTCTCGATCGAATCCGCCGCCATTAGTTCCGTGGTTGCCTCCCGAAGTGCCGATAAATGCGAATCCAATAAGACGGTTTTCAAATCAGCACCAGAGAAGCCATCGGTCTGAGCTGCGATTTGTACCAAATCGACGTCAGCGTCCAAAGTCAGCGGTTTGCTTTGCTTGTTCAGAATATCGTAACGATCGGCCTGAAAACGAATGTGTGAATTCCAGTGCTTTTTTAGAAAGTAAATTTCTTACCTCTGATGGTATACCACAATAAACTCGTTTATCAATACGACCAGGCCTCAGCAAAGCGGGATCAATCAAATCTGGTCGACTGCTTGCCGTCAATACGAAAACACCTGAAATATGAGATTCAGTAGGACTGGCTCGAATTAGGATCCAAATTTCTTACCTTCCAAACTTTCCACACCATCCATTTCAGTCAATAGCTGATTGACAACTCGATCCGTGACACCAGTGCTGTCGTGACCTCTCCTGAAATAAAAATAATCTCAATTTATGAAAATAAGAAAAATTCACTGCTTACCTTGGAGCTAATGCGTCGAATTCATCGAAGAATAGCAAACACGGCTTCATAGCTTTCGCCCTGAAAGTAGGCACGCCGTTGATTTTTGATTAGAGCTTTTGAACAAAACGTACCTTGCAAAAGTGTCACGAACACCTTGTTCACTGGCACCAATATATTTCGATAATAATTCGGCACCCTAAAATCAACTGCATTTAGCATGCAGATAACAATAATACCAATGCATACCTTGATATGAATCAAATTCAGCTTGTAATCCTTGGCAACCGCAGCCGCAAGCAATGTCTTTCCACATCCGGACGGTCCATATAACAGAATTCCGCGTGGCAATCGAATTGGCAACGTTGCAAATACTCGAGGATGCTAAAAACCATGCTAATTAGCTTTTCAGTTCAAAATGCAAATGATGCATCTTACCTTTGTAGGTAACAGAAGCACCTTCTCCAAAACCGCTTTTGCCTCCACAAGGCCACCGATATCATGGAAACTGATTCCAAGATTCTTCTGAGTCTGCGTTCTGGTGTCAGCGCCAGCCAATGAAATTGGAACGAAACCATCCAACGCCGATTTGAAATTTGTGACGCTTGGAAACTGAACTTCGCGGTTACCTGAAATACGCGAATACAGTATGATTCTCGCAGTTGAGAATTCAAAAGAATTACTATCTTCGCTTTCGAAATCTATCAAAGCTCGTTCCGCCAATGCCATCAAATCGGCCAATACGTGGGATTCCGTTTGTTTCGCCACCCATGTAAATATGGATTTCGCAGATTTGACGGACTGGTCCAATTCCAAACCATGACTGATAAGACGTTCGAGAATCGCCTTCCGAGCATCCTGAAATAAATGTTTTGTATGACATGTGAAAAGAACCAGGAATACTTACCAAATCTGGTTCTTGAATTTCCACAATGAAATCGAAGTACCGTAATCCTCTCGGTGATACCAGCATCGAATTCAGCGTTTTCTTCGACGTTGATGTGGCCAGAAATAATATCCGTTGATGCTGATGATGTATATTCTTGATCAAATTCGAAAGCACTGAAATGGGGGATCTCGTTTAATGCAAGTGATAAGCATTCTAATAGGAAATCTGCTTACTTCTGCTCATACGGTCGTATAATATCGAAATTCCTGGCGTGATTTGTTCCATAGTTGAGCAAGATGAACACAGGCAATCGAGGTCGTCGAGAACGATTACGGCAGGTTGAGCATTGATGGCATTGGAAATCTTGTCTTTCAGCCGCTTTTCCACGCTCTCCACCGCTTTGCCTGAAACGGAATATTGGAAGTTTTAGTAGCAAAAAATACACTCTCCACATACTTTTCAACAGTTTGCATTCCATAAAATATGTAGACGCCACCAGTTTTCTGGTCTTCATTTCAGCACATATCGATCTGACCAACATGGTTTTCCCTGTGCCAGCTGAACCAACGATCACCGGATGACCAATGAAAATTGGATCGGATGCTGACAATGTGATGGCTGCATGCACGAGCAGTTTGTCCAACATGGAATCGAAGAACCTGAAACGATGCGGTATCAGCAATGACCCACTGAAAAAGTTGCTGCTTACTTGATTCCACGAAGTTGAAGTGATGGCTGATCGGCTTGATCATCATCCGTGATATTGGAAGACGTCGGCTGATCAGATGACGCAATTTGGGCCTGCCTTTCGGTCCTGGTCGTCACTTTCGGTGCCACCGTAATTTCTGTGTCTGGTACCAACAAGGCACACGACGTTCCAATGGATTCGCAAGAAACTGAAAGAAGTGATACTGTACAATGCGCACAGCACCAGATCCAAACATCTTACCCAAACGGAGGAATATGCAAAATCCACCATCGATCCAAACAGGGAATTCCATTCCTTTGAATACGACGCAACATTGTACCAATAATTGTTCCTCGATTTTCTCGGCATTGATTTGCTGAAAGTTAACGTGATTAAGATCAGTTCCAAAATCAACTGGAAACTGCTCACCACCACTTCCCAATCTTCTGACGACGCCGGTTCTGCGACGGCAGCCAAACACGTGGTTGGTTCGCTGATTAATGATACCAGAACCTGAAAGAATAGCTTTCTACACTGAGCAGAGGATAGGAAATTGCACTCACCAGATCACCACGCTTCAATCCTAAGCGATTGGCGAATACTCCATTCAGTATCAGTCGAGATTTCGAGTCCGATCGACGTTGATGCGATCGCAGATAGTGGCCAGCAACGTAAATCGATTCGTCCGACTGATCATCGCATCGACGTAATTGGAAATATTTCAGTTCATCAGGTTCATCAGTGGCCTGAAATACAGGAGACTGAATGCAACCATACTGGTACCGCAAGAATGTGCAAGTGGGGGTGTTTGGTGGGTTGACCCATAGGCCGAAAAATTTTGGAGAAAAATGCATGTCTGACCCTCCTCCTCCCCCTCCCAAATTCAGAAAAGTTGCGCAATTATTTGAATTTTTGAATAAAAATTGCCCAAATTTTAACCAAATTTTTAAAAATTTGGGCGGGATATTTGGATTTCCACCCCACCCGACCTTGCACATACAAGAGCTTACCAGAGCATTGGTGTCCAATAAGACGAAGCAATTCTTATTCGAATGAAATTCCACTTCTGCCACGATTGAGGCCATGTTGGAAGAATCGATGCCGACGTTTGGTCGTCCTGAAAAACCAGGATCTTAGACAGCATTCAATACAAAATTATCTCAATATGGCAAAAGCCACCTTCAGAAGAAGGACTGAAGAAACCAAAACCACACTCATTCAAAAATCATGAATTTTGCATATGATCAGAATCAATCAGGAAAAGAAAAGAACACGAAAAAAGCATCGAATTCGTAATGTAAGCATAGCAGAATGATATCATGCTTATTGTCCATCATTTCACAGTCCGAATGCCATTGGCAAATCGTCATTGATCAATCGCTCCTGGGTAAATGGATTTGCTCTGTATATTCCCTTTCACGAGCTGCTTTAGCGATTTCGGCGAATTCACGTGGAATGTGGTCGATAAACATTGGAATCGTGCAATAACGCGCAAAATTCATGGATAAGAACGAAATGTAGATAGATTTCAATTGCTCCAATCGATGACGATCAGCTAACTGGAGCCGACGAAGTATTGTTTGACTCTTGATTGTTGCAAAGTCCTTCAAGGCCATCAAAGAAGCGCACCATTTCTTCAAATTGCCCAGATCGTATTTGTCAGCCGCAAAGATGATATCCCAAAGCAATTCGTTGGACGCAGTCTTGTCTGGCAACTCCGACGTGTAAATATACTTCAAAACGATCTCCATGGCGTGTTCATTGACATCGTCGATATTGATTTCGTGTTTCTGATTCTCTTGCCAATCGGGATGGTCGAACATACGACGAAATACCGGCGATCGAGCAGCTAATATTGCTCGGGTGCAATAGAATCGACGTTCCAATTCCTCCATTCGGCGTATCTTTGGTGCTGGTTCGCCATCGGGCTTGTGAATTTGCGGCGTCTTCGGTATGATAAGCGTAACGTCACTCATCGGGCAAGGATTTGCAGCAATGACGTTGTCGAATAATTCGGCGACACCAGACGAAAGTTCCAGAATACTTTACTGCTGGAACGAACTGCCATTCGCATTGGTAACGACCAAAGCAACAGGATCAATATTGATGGCTTTCGGAATATCCAACCAGCAATGAAGACGAAAATCGCCGGCATCAATATTCGGAATGGTATAACGTGGAAACAAATATCCACGCACCTCGTTTACATTGCAAATGCCTGTCCATATCGTTTCCGTTATCGGTTCCGTTTTCCCGTTGGACATGATCGAAATACGATAAATTACTGGAATCCAAGCAGGTGCGGATTTTAATGCCAAGCCGTACATAATTGAATTCGGATCCTCTGATAAAATGAGTAAACGCCACGCCAATTTCATCGTCCGATCACCGTTCGTAATCTCCGTCTCGAATCGAGGGCTCAAGCGATCTTGGAAATCCTTGAGCGGCCAGACGACGTGGAAATGTTCGAAGCCTTTGGCGAAATCAATCTTGCTAATGCGATCGATGTTGGCGTCGGTGATGAAATCCATTCCAGTAGGTTCAGCCATTATCTGGGCGTCAAATCACTAAAAACAGGAAGTTTAGGCCAAGCATACCATGAAAACAAAAGGAATTTACCTGAATTATCCGTTTGGCAGTATTTGACGAAAATGAGGAATACAGTATAACTTTGGACAGAAAGGCAGCTGAAGGCACTTGAGGAACTGAGATAAATGAGGGTTTCGAGATTCAATGGGAATAAAGAAAACGTTCGGGGATGAAAATCGGATTTCGGAATTCTGGGGAAGAAAAATGGAATTTATGGTTTTCGGGGTTTCGCACTCACGAGCAGACAAAACGTTCCTACTTGTCATAAGCGGTCACGCACAGGTGGTGCATTGGATCGCACCTTTTCTTTCGATTTTGCGATTTTTGGCAAATCTCCAGCCTAAAATTTTCGATCGATCTGCACCAAAATTGATTTTATCGAAAATCGATATCAGCCTCTGAATTTGATCGTGAATTTTGAAAGTCACTTCGCAATTTTACACGCATTCGCTATCAATTGCCGCGGTGATTGTCGAATTTATATCAGCGAATTTACTCGAAGTAAGATTAAATTTTCGCCTGAGATTTCGGATAACCGAAAGGAAATTATTTCAGAACATTGAATGGCCACTTCGTCTCCCGAACCGTCGGCGAAGTTACGACATCTACGACCTCGGGGTAAGAAAAAATGGCTGTTTTATTATTTATCAATCATGACCTTGGCTTTCGTGTTTCAGAATCCACGAAAAAGACGCCGGGCACTGATATTCCTTCTGGGCTCAGCAAAAATACGCCAATGTCAACGGTGACAGCCGAAGAAGACGACGAATTATCCACCAACACAACCGCATCCTATTATATTGGAAGAACCGGTAAGCATGGCTATTTTTTCTCTTTTATATATTAGCCATGCATACTATCTCGCTTTCTTTGCAGCCATGAAGAGAAGAATAGTTACCGTTCACAATAGTCCGAAGAGGCGTCGCGTTCTCCAAAGTGGTCATGTCGGCGAAAAAAATCCAACAACGCCAACTGATAATGCGGATGTCCCGAATGCCGAGGTAATTGTGTGAATTCATCTTGGGCTGTATTATGATTTATATTTCAGGAAGGCCACGAAGAGCTTCAGGACGTTTATTGCTGGGAATGTCACAAAGAATGCGTGGACGGAGCTTTGGATTGCGTCAGTTGCCCCCGTACGTTTCATCCAGTTTGCGTTTCATCGGCGTTGGCTCAGGAATGCGGTTTAACACCGTCAGGGAATTGGACGTGCCCTGTTTGCTTGGTGAGTCCTCAAAAATGTTTGGATGCACACTTGCAAGCTGTTCAGATTTTATGACGTAAATTCATACTCATACTGACTGACCCTTGTTTTTTTCAGACAATTATGAAAGCGGAATGTGCCGATACGCGTTCTTGGGCGATGCAACAATTGAACATGGATCAGCTTTGTACGATACTCGGTTTCGCATTGCGTCGAATGAAGCATACGGATACGAAGACGGTGAGTGGCGTGGCAGTTTTATTTGACCTGTTATAACAGTGTGTTATATTTCAGTCCGAGGCGTTCCACAATCCAGTACCGAAGACATTATGTCCTGATTATTACGACATCATTTTTCATCCGATGGATCTGAGCCGTTTGGATCGAGTAAGCCGTTATATCATGCTGCAAATTCTGATTTCTAATACATATTCCTTTTTCAGAACATCAAGAAAAAGATGTACGCATCAACGGAGGCGTATTACGAGGATACGAAGTGGATTCTTCACAACAGCTTAATTTACAACGGCGAGAAAAGCAAGCTGACGCAAGACGCGCGTTTGATCGTGAAGATCTGTCGCCACGAAGTAAGTCAATTTAAAATTGAAGGTTTATCTATTTACATACGTATGTTCTTTCAGCTGACCGAAATCGAATTGTGTCCGGATTGCTATCTTACGTCGTCGATCCAAAAGGATAACTGGTTCAGCGAGCCTTGCGTAAGTGGTGGCTTCATGCATTATAAAATAATTGGCTGAGCTGACTCCTTTTTTTGCAGACATCGCCACATTGCTTGGTGTGGGCGAAGTTGAAAGGATTTCCATACTGGCCGGCCAAGGTGAGCCTTTTTATGCACTAGTTTCGACTAGTTTCACATGATAATTCGTTTTCAGGCTTTGCGAGTGTCGTCCGGAAACAATGTTGATGTACGCTTCTTTGGTGCCCATGATCGTTCTTGGATTCCGATGAATCAAGTTTACTTATTGAGCGCCGAATGTCCATTGTAAGTATCGTTGATAGTAATTTATTCGCTATAATCATATTCCCCTTAACTTTCCAGGCCGATCAAGAATCCGAAGAAATTTGGCTATGAAAACGCGGTCAACGAGCTGAATCTGCATATTAAATTGGTTCGCGAAAAATTCGGCGAGTTCAGTTACGCCCCATTGAAAACCGAATTCAAACCGGAACATTTGTATTACTGCTCCATCTTATTCGGAACGACCTTGGCCAATTCGGAGGCGGCTCAAAAGATGGTAGCAGCGTCAACTCGACGTCGCTATTCTGATTCGGGCAACATTGTAACCGACGACGATAAGCAATCCAGCGTCTGTCAAGCGACGGCCAGTGAGACTTCGGATGATCAGCATCATGGTTCTGCCGTGGACGATGGTCAATTGAGCGACGCCGAAGATAGTGAGCACAACGACGTTTCCATGACCAAGAATCTGAAGAATTCAAAGACCGAAGTTGTGGAAAAAATGCAGTCCGCGAATCCGAATGCTGAACCCGAACCGTCTGCAATGGATGCTGAAGAGAAAGATCAAGATGATGGAGCAGTCGAGGAAGACGATAGTATGTTGGATCAGCCACCGATTGGTCCCATTCAACCGATGCCGGCACCTACGATTCGTACTTTGGTTCCGAGCCCTGACAGCACCAGTCCAAGTGGCGGTATTACATCGACTTCGTCGACCGAAACGCTGCAGGCTACAACACGAACAGCTACTTTGGAAAATGGTCAGCCAGAATCGCAAGCTGGATATTTAACACCGGCAGGGACGAATGTTGGATCGAAGGTTTGTACTTGTTATTGTATGTTCATTCAAATTGGCTAAGGAAAATTATTTCAGGCTACCACGTCAAAAGAAGACGACGCTGCCACCAAGAAGCGGAGTCTACAGTCGGTTTTGCAGAAAATGCATTCGAACGCTCAACAACTACAGCATCATCGCAGCGTTTCTCCTTGCGTGGGCGACATCAGCGTGGTTTCTACTGAATCATCTTCGAAACCGATACAACCGACCAAGAATACTAGTGTCCAGACAACGCGATTTCAACTTGAGCAGATGGTGCACGGTGGCGCAAGTGCAATGGATCACTCATCGGTATGCGACAATTACGCAGAAAAGGTAAGCTTTGCTTGGTCTGATCTTTATTCGGCTATAGCTGCATCCTGTTTTAGATTAAGCAGTACATTAAATCGACGATCTCCGAATTGGTACACGAAGTGCAACCAACGCCACCGCGTGTATTGCCAGTTTTACCTCAAGAAACCGCGAAAGAATCTCAAGCTCAGGTAAACTGACCGGCATTCATTTTTGATCCAAAATTAAGTGAACATTCTTATAGGCACAAGCTGCTTTATTGCGCCAAGAATACAGCAAGATGCAAACGTTCTACAATGAAGCTATTCGAGCGATGAAGAATACTGCCAGTAAGTGGATTCAGTTTGTTTATTTTGCCCATGATTATAAGAAGCTTTTCCATTTCAGAGACCACATTCACGGAGCTGCAACAGACGTGGGAAGCAGAAAAAGCCAAATTGTTGGAAGATATGAAACGTAAATTCGAGGAAGAAGTGAAGAAAGCGGTTGTGGAAGCTAAATCGAAGCAATGGGTAAGCTTTCCTGTTCATGTCGATTGACATGAGTTTTAACATTGGAATATATTTCAGTGTGCCAATTGCGGAAAAGAAGCCGTTTTCTACTGCTGTTGGAATACATCGTATTGCAATTATCCTTGTCAACAGCAGCATTGGCCGAAACATCAACCGTCGTGCGCTCAAATGCGTCCCCAACAGGGCAGCGATACCGGAGCTCGGGTAAATACTGATAGCTATTCTGAATTGCGAAATTTTTCAAATTGCTGCTTCTTTGCAAATCTGGCAAATATTTTAAATCATATCCGGAGGACTAAAAATTCTAGGACTCATTTCTCTGAGGTTTTGGAGATACTGAATCAAATTTTGAATTGAAAAAAGACCATCAGCTTTCTTGGTTTCAATCAAAAGTCAAATCTACTCAGCAAACTTGTCGTGCAGCGTGTACTAACTCAGTATTTTTTTCAGGCGAATGTGGTCGGTAGTTCGACGGTTTCTGCTGTGGTTCGACCAGTCGGTGGACAACGTCCAAGCAATCAAATTTCCCAGCCACCGCAGCAACTCGTGGGACCGGCGGGCAATTTCGTCTGTTGGCCAGAATTACAAGGAGCAAACGTATTTCGAGCGGTGTCGATTTCAACGAATAACGCTGGACAAGCAACGATGAACACCACGAATTTGGCAAATATGATAAATCGAAAACGCTGATAAGGATTGTAATAATGGCACGATCTGCACATTTTATGTAATCTGGACAAACTTGGTACGAGTTTACTGTTTTCTTATCTGTACCAGTGCTGTCAATCATGAAATCAAATGCACCATTGTAATTGAATCGCATTGAATTGAATTTTCTGCAGAATGTCTCGATTCAGCGAGAAACTACTATGTCTTACTGTAGGTAGACCAGAATTTGAATTGCCACGCGAATGTCATAAGGGTTATGCAATGGGTGTGCGCATAAAATCGCCACGCATTCATTCCCCATTTTCCGAAATTTTGTTTGGAAAAACAACGAAAATTCATCAAAATTAATTAGTTCTGGATTTTCTCAAAAGAAAATGTCCAACGGTTGGGATAGTAATCAATGGTACAATACTGGAAATTGGAATACGGTCGACGCCGGTAGTGCCGGCTACGAAATTCCGACCGCCAATGACACCGGTACGTCGGATTTCACTAATTTCTACGGCGGTGGAAAATCAACTCCATTGCCAACATCGTCGTATTCGCAAAATCGAAAACCATCAGCAACGTCGTACGAAGGGAATATATTTTATCCGAACGTGAGTAATTTCGGCGGCGGCGGCGGCGGCGCAGTGGGTGGAGAAAATTTCGATAGTATCGAAAATGAACCACCGTTATTGGAAGAATTGGGCGTGAATTTCGATCATATTCGACAAAAGACACTGGCCGTATTGAATCCGTTGAAAAACGCGGATCCATCCGTTATTCACGACAACGATCTTGCCGGCCCGTTGGCATTTTGTTTAATGTTCGGCGGCGCATTGCTATTGCATGGGAAAGTGCATTTCGGATTTATTTACGGAATCGGCGTATTGGGATGTTTGGGAATATACGTACTATTGAATCTGATGTCGACCGACGGAATTTCACTCACGTGCACGGTGAGCGTATTGGGATATTGCCTGCTTCCGATGGGATTATTATCATTGCTGACAGCAGTCTTGTCTTTCAAGTAAGTAATTTTCAAATATTACTCACTGCGGATAAACGGATGGTATTCTCATCTCCAGGATCTAAATAGGATCCGTCCTATGCTACACCTTTGCTTGATCTGGATCTAATCCTGATCTCCGAGTTGAGAATACCGGTGCTGCTGAAACTGTCCATTTCATTCTCCTGAACTAATCAGTGCCCATCTTTATTTCAGAGGAATCATCGGCCTGTCGATATCGATCGCCGCCGTTCTATGGTGCAGTTTATCGGCGTCTAAATTATTCGTCACCGCTTTGTCGATGGACAGTCAACGTTGGTTGGTCGCCTATCCATGTTCGTTATTGTACGGCGTCTTCGCCCTGCTGGCCATATTTTGAGATACGCACATCTCCTGATCAGTGATAGATTTTATTCGGTTTTGTGTATGGTCAATTCATTGTATTGGTCAAGGACTGTATAATATATTGGAAGTTCAAATCTGATTGTGAGATTGTTGACTGATTTATGGGCTAGTCCCGCTTCCTTGTGATTGATCGCTTTTGTAATAGTATGTATAATATGCCTTCATTTACAGATTCGGCCATTTCAATTCGGGAATATGGATAAATTCGTGGTCAAGACTCGTCAGAAACGGCAACGACCGCAAGTGGACGTGGAAGAAGTGCCACGGTCCATGAAGCAAGTCACGTTGGCATCGTTGAAGGTTAAGATTTTGAAATTATGCATGGCATTCCATATGTAGAATGCATTAGAAAGTGGCATGGCCAATTGTGAGGCCTGTCCATAGGCTGTGCATGTACAGAATTTGAGATCATTAGCACTTGATCGCATGCAAAAAATCAATATTCTGTTTCTGTAATACCATCTGCCATTTCAGCGTGTCGTGGTGGTGGAGGATATTTTGAAATCCAAAGCGACCTTATCGCCACGTGATCAATCATCGGACGTCCTGCTCAAGGAATTGGCCAAATTACGACCGAAGATTCCGTCCGTCGAAGTATTGAAAACGACGAAATTGGGCAAAGTTCTAAATCGATTGACCAAGCACACGGATCCACGGGTGGCCAAAGCGGCTTCGAATTTGGTCAATTCGTGGAAAGCGGATATTCGTGAACGTCGAACATTGCCGAAATTTGACGTCCGTTGCGATGCGAAGACGACCGGATTTCGAAAAGAAGCCAAGCGATCGTTACACGAAGCGTTCACCGGCAAGAATTGCAATTTCGATTCGGATGAAGCGGCCAACGTCGCGGAAGAAATCGAACGCGAATTGTTCACCGTTTGCGAGAAGAGGGCGAATGAGAAATATCGACGGGCGTCACGAAAGATCGTTTTCGCTCTTCGGCATCGAGCCGATTTGAGACGACAGATATTCGAAAAGAAGACGAACGCGAATACATTGGTAATGGCGCATATACAAAAATAATATGCACTCATTTTATATATGATCTGAAATATGCTCAGAATATAATTTTGCACGCAATTCTAAGTTCGTGACTAGCATCTGATCATGATCGATCACAATACGATCATTTTTTCGTACTTGCGTCACTGTTCGTTTTCAACGCGAACGATGAACCGCAACTGCATCCTTTTTCGGCTCTCGGATTCTGGACGACTCGAAACGCGGCTTTGATCAATTCCATTTGGTAATCGATTGTGGCGCCTTTGAGGAAATCCAACGATATCCGATCGACTACCATTCGAGCACCGTCCTTTTCGAATACGCGATCGTCAGCTTCCGGAGCCGACACCAATTGAAACTTGTATTCGAATCCGGAACATCCACCGCTGTCCACCAAAATCCGTAAATATTCGCCGGACGTCGCAATTTGCTTCAGCCGTTCGACGGCTCGATCACCGATGACCAGTTCCTGTTGATCCGTTGATGAACTGGGATTCGTTGCTGACGTTGCGAACGACGACGATCGCTTCCGTATTCTGGATTGAACCGCGTCCACATGAGCAGGGCATAATCGAACGTATCGTGACGTGAATCGAAATGGAAATCGACGAAACGATTGCGTGAATATGGACATCTGAAATGAGAACATTCCATGCACGTATCATCACGGAAATGAATGATCAAAAATATTCGCGATAAACGCGATCCACAGAAAAGAGACCAGTAATTGCTGGGCGTGATTTAATCGAAAAGCTACTGCTTCAATCAAAAATTAAGCAACAATGAAGTACTTATCTCTTCTGATCATAATGATCATTGAGTCTTGGTCGACGAACTTTTTCGTTCTCTCTTTGTACCGATGCTTGTATCGGTGGTCGTTCGTCTGCTGGCCAATCCCAATAACGTGGCGTCGGCTTCCAATAACGTCAAATCTTTCGATGCGCCCAAGAATCGTGACGACAGCTCCAAATCGTGGAGACGCAAAATGACCAACGTATTTCTTCTGTATTGCCTGAAAATATTGGAATTATATTTACGAAAAAATTAACAAGCCAGATATCCACTCACTCTTCGTTCTTTTTTGGACGTTTACAAACGCACCAGAATTTTCCACCAAAATCAATGTATAAATCATCGATCGTCGAATAAACGATACGCCCGACCACAATTCGACCATCCGGACTTCCGATTTGCATTAATTTCGATCGTCGAAGCATCGTAGCGAATGGCGGATCCGGTTCCTGAGGTTGTTTCGATGACTGAGAGGCAGTAATTTCCGTCGATTTGGGCGACGATAATTGCGTTGTCGAATTTGGATCTCGTAATGAAGCCGTTGAGGACAAAAATAATTGCGATGATCGTCTCCAAATGACGACTGACGACATGGGGAATCGCATACCATTCAAAATCATCGTGATCGATCACTGAATATCGATTTTATATATAAATTCAGAATAATTTTTTTATTTCCCATTGGGCTATACTAAAAGCCGCCTGGCCGGCGGCTGCCGCCGGGTGCCGCCGGTCGCACACCAAATGTGATCTTCAGGTTCAGTACACTGTTTATATAAAAAACGCCCGTTGTCTGTAACATGGAGGTAAAGCCATCTGAAAACTTCGAAAATTCTGCTTTTCTTGAAATTTCTATTTCAATCATTCAATTTGATCACCTATCATCAGTTGCTAAATCTTTCTCACGATTATCACAGCAGTAGCTGGTCGGTGAGTTTGTTTTATTGTCCTTCTATCTCACGATTATCACAACTTTTTGCTGGTCGTCGAGTTCAGATATGAAATATTTGGATTAAATTCTCTGGACTTTGGAAGTGTTCTCTGCCTGTGTTTTATCGAGTGGTATTTTACGGATTTATCGGCTCTGTTTTCCGAGAAAATTGAATACAAGATCGTCACGGATACGCACGCATTGATGAAGTCAGAAGGTATGATATGATTAGTTCTTAGGTTCCTTGATTTACAAGAGCTTATGGTTTCAGGGTTTACGTTCCCCGCATTTCGAGAAGCGGATGGACTGATCGTTGACCAGCTTTCACCGGAATTGATCGATTCGGATTTGTGTCGTCGGTGTAAATCTGCATTCACGTTATTGAATCACAAGGTGAGATGTCCAATTTTAGTGCTGAATTACAGATCTATGCTTCATGCTGACATCGTGCTTAATTTTTAGCATCATTGTCACAGTTGCGGTCAAATATTGCGCAGCAATTGTTCAAGTCAGTACATTCA
>JAQIWJ010000007.1:0-55986 GCA_034695185.1 Discolaimus major
ATAACGATCCAATGATGAATTTAGCAGATTTTAGATGATTCTGATCAGTATGTGATCGATATTCCGTGATCACTGCTCCCTGTACATGTCAGTATGGGCCATATTTTTAAAAATCGCGGGTGTCCTGTCATAAGCGGCGCAATCGACCTGCGCATCAGGTTGTGCGCCTACAGTAGGAAATTGCATTCTTCGTCATTTTCTTCCGAAATTTCGTTGAAAATCGTCTTCGTGGAAATTTTCCTGTCATCATCCGACTCAATAAATTTCCTTATTCGTAAATAATCTACAACGTCCATGGCTAGCAACTGGAGCAGCGCTTCAGCTGATTCCAATCCGGATGATTCGAATAATTCTATTCCCATTTCCGAAGGCGTCGCATCCAGTACGGAATGCCCAGTTTGCTGTGAAATATTTCGCGTACCGAAATGTTTATCATGCGGCCATTCCGTTTGCGAAGATTGTTGCAAGAAATTAATTCCGTTAATGAGCACTTCGATTTCGTGCCCCGTTTGTCGTCGATTGACACGGGTGCCCAATGAAGGATTACCAACGAATTTTACGCTGCAGGTAATGTATGATTTTTTAGAATTTGCGTATCTTATTTCAAAGATTGCCTGGTGAATTTTTAAAATTCAATTCTCTCATCCCTTGAGAGGATAATTTTAAAATTTAACAGTGCCCTCGTTTTTCAGGCAGTTATTCATGATATGGAAAATGGCGGCGGTGGTCAAAAACGTTATCGATGTGCCGAATGCAATCGCATGTGCAACGCCGACGAAGCCTGGATATCGAATACGAAAGGCGACGAAAAAAGCCTACCTCGCTGCTTCCGTTGTATTATCGTCAAGCATTCGAATGCCGACTCGGCCGCCGTATTGCCATCGGCCATGGAATCCGTCTCCGATACGTTCAAACGTCAGGAACAAAATTTGGCCAAATTGAAACGTCGTATGGATCAATTCTCCAATGAACAACGCGAATGGTTGGTGAACGTCCGTCAAGCTATTTCCGTTATGAAAAGTCGAGTGGATGATATCGTCCAGGCTAGCCAATCGTTGGCCAGCACCACTTTGGACGACGTGGAGAAGATGAACGCCGAATTCCAGCTCCTGAACATTCAAACCAATCATTTCACCGTGCCGCCTACGTTGGAGGATTTGGATAAATTCAATGAATCGATTCAAGATACGACCGAAAAATTGGATCATTTGGCCGAAGCGTTTCGTCGTACGATGACTCGGACCAACGTGGCGTTGAATTCGTTGGCCATCGGATTGGACTGTTTGCTGAACGCTGGCGACGACGCCAAACCGAAATCCGGGAATCAAGAATCGCCTTTCAGCGACAGCCGTGGTTCGAATGGTGATGGATTCGTTACGCCGCCTCAAGAACGTGCGTGTGAACAAGATATGGCCGGGAATGCGACCGCTGGAACTTCGTCGCAAGCTTTTCGGATTCCTCAATCTCAATTATCGCCAATTGCGATCGCGAATGTATTCTCGTTGCACGGTGGACGTAGCCCACAACGCAGAGTGCCCGTTCGCATCTTAGCGGTTCGTCGTGGACGTGGTGGAAGACCAGCCGGTTATCGCCCCGTTCCATAAACAGAGGGAGGAATCATTGAAACATCACCATTGAATGATCATTATTTCAAAGGACATTATTGGATAATTATCGAATTTAATGTATGGAAGATGTAATTTGAATTATTGGTGTAAGATGTATTATTGGACAAGTAAATCACTTTATCTTTTATGACCGACTTTTGCCATTGAGGTTTAGCCTCGTACTTTATGAATGATCAGTTCTGATACGTGAAATGCCATGGCTGATTTTAGATTAACCGAATCGCGGTGACCAAGGATTCGTTGGATTCGATTCAGCCGGATTGGACGTGAGGATTTTATACAGGTATGAATGCGAGCAGAGCTCAGCGTGATCTGAGCCGAGTGGATTCAACGCTTTGGATCCCAAAGCCACGAGTCCAAATTGCGCAATATGTGGAAGCATGCTTTCCACTTCAATCGTGGACCATATCTGAATCTGATTTTCAGATTCCCAATTCGATACGAGAAGATGAATGTTCGAGTGGCCAAGGTAAATGAATATTTTTATCCTGATTAATCCTAATCCATGCCTCGTTTTCAGCCGGAAGATCTCATGAATACGCAGCATTGCAATTTGCTATGCTTGCCGGAGAATTATCAAATGAAATATTACTTCTATCACGGATTATCGTGGCCTCAATTATCGTACGTGGCCGAAGACGAGAACGGTCGAATCGTCGGATACGTTTTGGCTAAAATGTAAGTACTACTTTGCTGTTATCCAAATTGCGCAATCTAGGGTTGATATTTCAGGGAAGAAGATAGCGAGGAGGAACCGCATGGCCATATTACATCTTTGGTAGGCAGATTTATTTTGATCATACGCAATAACTGAGAGCATCCTATTTTAGGCTGTGAAAAGGTCGTTTCGTCGATTGGGCATAGCTCAGAAATTGATGGATCAAACGGCCAGGGCTATGATCGAATCGTTCAATGCCAAATACGTTTCGTTGCACGTTCGTGTGAGCAATCGGGCGGCTCTGAATTTGTACATGAATACGCTCGGATTCCAGTGAGTGCAATTTCTTATGGATTTGGGATCATCGAAATTGCGGGATCTCGTTTCAGGATCAGCGAAGTGGAACCGCGTTATTACGCCGATGGTGAAGACGCTTACGCTATGAAACGGGATTTGATCGGATTCGCAACGCAGGTATGCTGGATTTTTCGGTCCAAATTGGATCGATCCAAATGCATCTTCTTTCAGAAGAAAATCGCGCCAGCCGATCCATCCACGTTCTGGTCGAAGAAGAATCAACCGAACGATAAAGGCGACGGTCGATCGACGCGTGCTGGTGCCACTGAAAGCTGAGGGATTTCAGGATATTCATGATCGATTGATCACTGATTTTCGATCGATATTTACACGCAGTTTACTTATAAGCTCATCAGCCTTTAAATATTATAATAAGGAACGATACTAATAAGATGCTAATGAAGTAATATATCGCAATTATATGTTAAAAATAGCTCTGTAATAATGCAAATGGAGTTTTTCAAAATCACCTAATCACGATTTATCATTCGTGCGAAATTACAATTGAAGATTCTCGACCGTGGCCGCTATCAACGCTGCTCCTTTTCCGCTACCGTCGGCGGCTGGCACCAAATCCCACTGAAAAGAAATCCCTCAGATTTCTGGACTTCGAGTCCAGATAAAAAAATTTACCTCTTCCACAATAGGCGGCACCAATTCGTTCAATTTGTCTTTCAACATCTCGTGAAACGTCGGATGATACTGGATCAACGCTCCACCAACGCCCACGATGATTTTTCGACGATTGATCACTTTCATTAGCGCAGCAATAGCTGAAATACGAGATAATCGTTAGCATGCGGAATGCTGAAGAATCTACGACTGCGGTGAACCGCTGTTCACCATGTAAACATGCCGAATTATCCATAATCTTACCTGCAGCAACGATGCTAGCTGATCTCAATGATACAGCGTGGCAAATTTCCTTGATGACCATATATTCCATCGTGCCGTGAATTGGTACTTGCAATTCGTCCAAAATACGCCGGACGTTCTTGAATGGCACCTTGACGTCGTCGTCACTAGAAATTAGACCAGTTACTACTAGTGAAGCCGAAGCAATCAGGCCTTACCTCAATATCTCTGATATAAATTTCGATGGGAACGCATCTGGCGTGACCCTGCAATAATTAAGCTTGAATCCGATCCAGCAGAGCTCGCAAAATCAGCGCTTACAGGAATTCTGGTCTTGCTCCTCCGAATAAGACGTTGTCGGCTGTCAAATGATCCAGAATACGACGAACGAGGTCGCCAAGAAAGAAAGCTCCGGTCAGCTTGTCGATCCTGAAAGCAAGATACGCTGATTTTCTCAGTTAATACTCAAAGCACTTACATTTGCTTTCCTTTGTGCACTGAATTTTCGTCGATGTCTCGATCAAATTGCGTTTTGATACCATCCAATTCGCCACGACCACCGAATTCTTCCCATTCAGTATCGATAACCATCTGCAATAAAAGAGATTAATGGAAGAACCCAAGTCTACAAAATCATTGACGCGTACCTTGGGAAATTTATAGCCTATGTTCTCCGCATTGATCTTCTTGATGTTGGACACGTCTTCCAAATAGGCGGCATTGCATCCATAGCCGACCACCACGCCGATTTGACAATCCGGTCCGTAACGGTATGCGGCAGCGGCCAATTGACCAACAGTATCGTTCATTATGGCCTTGACTTTGACTTTAATCGTCTGAAATAAGAGCCAAGTTAATACCAAAGATAAATGCAATTATAGAAAATGGCTTACCCCATGCCGTACGATGCTTTCTTTCAACATCCGACCGACATCCTGATTCAGGCAATCAGGCACGTTGAAACCCTTCGTCCACCATAGCAAATGAGCGCTCCGAATGCCCTTCATCTCCACTGGATAACTGAACACGAATCCCAACGGTAGACCGGCCTCCAATAAATTGTGTTCGGACAGGAAGTTCGCCAGCTTGTTGACGATGAAATTGAATAGCTAAAATGCAAAATTCATTTTTATAAATAGCAAAGAGCAATGGAAAAATCTTACCTGTTCTCCAGTTCCGGTCATCACTTCCTGATGAAGGAGGAAACTTTCGCTGATGACTTGAGGTTCTTCGCTGCGGCCGGTCAAATTCAGAAGCATGACGCGAAGATTCTTGCCGCTCAGATCCAACGATAAATATTTCCCTTTTTCTGTAAAAGAAAAAGCTGATTAAGAATAATCACTCAACGATCAAAGAATTCACAATACCTGATCCATCTGGCAATGCTGGTAAAAATGACGGCAACATCGGAACGGTGGCAGCCGGTGTACCAACGGTCAGGCCCAGAGCGAATTCACGTGCCATCGATTCCCTGAAATTATCATTTTATGTTATTATGCCAAATTATAACCGATGCCATAATGAGCATTCATTATTTGTGCCTCGACTGTACACAAAAGCGTACAGTAAACAACTATTTGCTATGCACGTGAAAAGCCTAATTTTAGGCACAAATAAGATTAAGAAAAATTCTCACCGTATTTCCTCCAATTTCGATGTTGGAATACGCAATTGAGCTAGAATACGTTCGACTGCTTCAGGAATATCCATTCTCGATATATTTAATATCCAAAAATCACCGATTAAATCAATAGAAATCACCAAATTTCATCAGTTGGCACGGACCCAGAATTGACAATTGCCCGCCCGGTTGCAGACATTCTTCTTGGCAAAGAAGCCACTTTTTCATGGCTAACAGAAAATTCGCAGAATCCGTTACATGCATTTGATGGGACTGGACCACGATTATTTGTTAACCGTGACTCACATGGTTTTGTGGCAGCCGGCTGGAAAATCTCCAATGAAAATCAGAAGAAATCACCTGATTATAAGTCTTTGATCTTCGATTTCTTTCATTGAAAAAAGCGATCTTGTAATTATCGATTGGATTTATTGATCACGATGGCGACGAAAAAGAAAGTTCTTTTGAAAGTCATTATTCTCGGAGACAGCGGGTAAGTTCAAGAAATTTTAATTTTGGATTTTGAGAATCTGGAACATGGTGATCAAAAAAATTGGATCACAATGATCCTGGATTTTTCTGTGAAAAATCATTATGGATAATTCTGTAGAAATATCCACGATAATGGAATTATTTCTTAATCCAGATGAGTAATTCCAAAATTAGATTCTTTTGAGATGAATCATTTTTTGAGCCAAAATTTCTGAACAATGATGCACCAATATTTAGAAAATATTAAAGAAGCATGTACATTGTTCTTTTCGGAGCAGAATTTAATGGTATCCTTCTTTCAGTGTTGGAAAAACGTCGCTGATGAATCAATACGTGAACAAGAGATTCAGTAATCAATATAAAGCTACCATCGGTGCCGATTTCCTCACGAAAGACGTCATGATCGATGATCGATTGGTCACGATGCAGGTATGTGTCACATTTTTCCATCAGGTTGCGACACTGATTGCTTTGGGATCTATGATCAGATCCACTGGATCTATATCCAGATTCTGATCACTGCTTCCAGTGATCATGGATTCATATTCAAAGTTTGGATCTATGATCATCAATACATGGACGTGGTCATTTCAGATTTGGGACACCGCCGGTCAAGAACGATTCCAATCGCTGGGCGTGGCCTTCTACCGCGGAGCCGATTGCTGCGTCTTAGTCTACGACGTGACCAATCCGAATTCCTTCAAATCATTGGACTCGTGGCGCGACGAATTTCTCATCCAAGCATCACCCAGGGATCCGGAAACTTTCCCATTCGTCGTATTGGGCAATAAAGTGGATTTGGAGAATCGAGCAGTAAGTGTTCAATTTTTTATGCTTTTCCTCGAACATTGATGTAAAATATATGGATGCTCATTTCTTCAGGTCAGTACGAAACGGGCTCAAACCTGGTGTCAAACGAAAACGGATATCCCCTATTTCGAAGTATCCGCGAAAGAGGCCATCAACGTTGAACAGGCGTTCCAAACGATCGCTCGAAACGCTTTGCAACGCGAAAGTCAAGAAACGTCCGATTTATACAACGAATTTCCCGATCAGATTCGGTTGAATAATCAAGCCGGTACGAATTCTAAACAACAAGGCGGATGCGCTTGTTGATCAATCGTGAATATCCTTCCTGCCCAAATGGGATGGCGTTTATAAGTGTATATCCGGGGATTGGGGAGAATTGTCCTTATCAGTGATATATATGATAACCGATTGGTTTAATCTCGTTTTCAATGTAATCCGTAGTTTGGAATTCGCATGTATAATCGGCCATTTTTAGTAATGATCATACTGGGGGTTATATTTTGTAATATGAATTCTGTATTGCGCAATATAAATTTCGGCTCATCTTATTTTCGTATTAGCATGAAAAAACTAAACATTTCAACGCACGGTGAGTAAACAGAAAAAAACAGGGAATTTCCTAAAACGGTTCTACGAACGGCACCGGTTGCCAATGAAATATGAACAATTACGGAGAAAAAACATGTTACGAAAAAAGTACAATAATACCATGTATAAAAAGATATTGAACAAAAAAATTAGTAATATGCGAGAAAATTAAGGCAGAACGAATAGCGAGAACATCGAATAAACTTTTTTTAGGCATACCGAATTCTCTGGAGACTAAATTTTTAAAAAGAATTTGACTGCTAGCACACGAAATATATGTCCTATATGACTACATTTCTGAACTCAAAAAAGCTCATGTACAAAAAACACTTTTGACTATACATATTTTGTGTGAGCACAAAAAGACAAGCCAACGATAGTAAAAAAACGCGAAAACCTGGTTTGGAAGAACTGCGTTATATGAAAGAAATTTTGCACTAAAACCATTCAGACTTTTTCCTACATACCGACAATACTCGTATTCTTGCTTCCGTACCACGCGACCCATTCGACGGATGATCAGAATCCTTCGTCCCAACCCGAGAACTCGTCCGGCGGTATATCGTGGTCGGGTGGATAGTGATCGAAATTGCTCACGTCCGTTGGACTGGATACCTGTAATCAGCCCGTCTTGTATATCCAAATCTGGATGACTCAGTTTCTGCTTACTTTTGGTATAATCGGAGGTTTGATTGTCCGTGCTCGTAATCCGTCCCAATCGAAACCCAAGAACCACCTGAAATCAAAATGCGCGTCAGTGATTAGACCACAATTGAATCTACAGTATGCTCACCTGTGCTTTCTGATATCATCAATACCACCCGACTGGCATCCGAGACGTTCGGCTGGATTATCGCGGCATAATTTCTTGACCAACATCGTTGCCGTTTTGTTGATTCGACGATTGGGTATATCCAACGCGTCGACACCCTTCAGGATCAACGTGTACGTCTTCATCGGATCACTAGCTTGAAATGGTGGCCTGAAAGAGGATTCATGAAATCACGAATCCTTGATATCACAAATCATGCTTACCTGCCAAGCAGCAATTCGCAAATATAAATCCCTAACGCCCAATAATCCGCCGAATGATCGTGGCCTTTATTCAATATGATTTCCGGCGCTACGTATTCGGGCGTACCGCAGAACGTCCACGTTTTTCTACCGCTGCCCAATTTCTTTGCAAACCCGAAATCGACCTGAAAATAACGGATATGTACAAATTGCGCAATTACAGCTCTATTGCCGCCTTACCAATTTCAAATAACCATTGGCATCCAATAGGCAATTCTCCGGTTTCAAATCGCGATAAATCACGCCTTTCTTGTGCAAATATTCTAAGGCTTCCACAACGCAAGCGACCTGAAAGAAATCCTCCATCTTACGCCTGCCATAAGTGAATACGAAGAGTACTTACGTAAAATCTGGCCGTCATATCGTCGTAGTGACCCCTAAAAACATCAGAGACTTAGACGCTGCAGATATACTGCAATCAATGCTTACCTATCGCGCAATATCGTCCATAATTCGCCACCCAGGCAGCATTCCAACAACATGTAGACGTATTTTCGATCTCTGAACGTTTTGTACAATCTAGAAACAGGCAGTTGGTATTTCCGTTGGCCAGTAAATTTCAAAAGGCTTACCGTGTAATATATGAAGATCGCATTTCATACCTGCAAGAAAGATCAAATTATCATTCTGACTAAACAGAACATACCAACCACCTTACATGATATTCCTTTCAGCGAAAATATGTTCTTGCTGCCTGGTATCCACAATATGCTTCTTCTTCATTGCTTTCAATGCAAACGCACGAGTCCGATCATTGATGAGCATCACCTGAAAATCGATTCCGCTTTCAATCTGTTATTCAAATGACAAATCGCAATCTTACCATTTCCACTCTTCCGAAACCGCCTACGCCCAAAGTCGCAATCGGTTTCAAATGATGCAATTCGACGCCTTCGAATTCCTTTTCATAAGGCACTCGAGGAATACCGGGCGATACTTCCACGCTAAAAAAGGGATATGGGAGTCAGGAACAAAATGACTATTGTGACATTGCTGTGTACAGCAGTGCTGACACAAGCATGCATTCTGGGACATGAGTAATCATGCGGTGCAATTAAAAGGATAGAAAGGAAAAACTGAAATTAATAGGTACCTGATCTCCGTGCTGTCGCGACCGCTGGCACGTTTGCCGAGTCTGAAAGAAACTGTGGTTTTCAATCCTTGCATCCTGAAGGACACACGTGATGCACGCATGCGCGGAAGGGATGATTTTTCTCAGGTGATGGTAAATGTGATCAATCAAAATGCAAACTGTGAGGGGAAAAATGCACGCAGGCATCACAAAGATGAAATAAACCTTGCATGTTTACCTATACCTTTTCGCACCACGACGTTCATCGCCATAATCGCGTTGTAATTCTTTCAGATCACCAATCAATTTTTGGAAAGATCTGAAACAGCAAATCAGTATGAACTGAGTACTTTCAATAATACTGAATTGCTTACTCTCGGTCCAACGTCAATACCTCCACACCAGGCGGCAGTGCTACCACCGAAGCCGTTCTCAAATCGTCACTAAAAAGAGAGAGAGCGTCACATGTGCTTCGAAAGTTCAAATTCAAACTAATTCATCTTACCCTAATAATGCTTTCTCGCCAAAGAAATCTCCGCGTTGTAACGAGCGTATTTCTTGAGGTTCGTCGAAGCCGTCCACCAATTGAGTCACTTTCACCTGAAAGAAGGTCGCATTAATTATCAGGATCATCTCGGCATGATCTTCCAGCTCTTACTTCACCACTGCTAATAATGAAGAACGTATCTCCTTTCTCGCTTTCTCGAATAATAAACGTGCCACCGGCGTAATAATCCTGAAATTAAGGGATCATTTTGAACCGCATATCTCAATGAACTTCAGAACGCTTACCAAATCCAGTGAATCGGCGATTTTGCTGATACGATCTTCGGATAAATTCTTGAATATAGGCACTTCGCGGAGGAATTGCATAACCGTCTCGTGTTTTTGTAAACCCAATCGCATGGTGATCATTTGAAATACGGCTCGATCGAGCACCCATATTCGCACAGGCGTCAGAGCTGAAAATAACCGATGATTAGAATATGCTGTTAAATGAGGCAAAACCACGCTTACCTCTGACTGAAGCCGTCCTCGTACAATTGTACAAAATGGCCAATTCACCGAACACCTTCCCGGCACCCATCTTCCCGAGAATCTGGTCGCTCTTCGACACTTCCAATTCGCCACCTGAAACCGAAGCGGTGGTATATCATCCGATGATTCACCAGTGATATTCTCAAAGAATGCTTACCTGCCGCAACGTACAGATGAGCACCAGCTTCTCCTTCACGTATTACGAATTCCCCGGCCGCCACTTGTTTCTCGTACATGCATTCCACCATCTCCGTCACTTGATCTTTATCCAGATGACGAAGAAAATCATTCTGCATAATTGCATCGCGAATCAGTTGCTTCGAGCTGAAATGAAAAGAATCTTGTTTAGATTGCTAACAGGCACGCGATTGCGAGCGAGCCAAAACAGCCACGGATGTGGTGACTGGCATTTTCAAAAGGTGTGAAGAAAGAACTGTGAACTGATAAAGTTCAAAGGCAGACGCTTTGGAACCGCCGCCACCACATCATCTCGGCTCTAAGCATTTTTCTCATCAGAAAAGAATGCCAAAAATCTACTATACCACTTACTCCGCATGTTTTTCGTGATGAATTAATTTGATTTTCTCCGTTCGATAAATATCCGGTTCCGCCGAAACGCCTTGCTTCTTGGCCCAATTATTTTGCTGTCCTTGCATGGTCACGTCCATTTGCAATTCGGTTCGTAGTTCGTCGCTGGGCTTATTCTTGCCAGCCACCGATGTAGACATGGTCGGCGTAAGTGGTTGAGGCGAACGAGGCGACGGTGGCATTCCATAGGCTAATTCGGCCGACGACGCTTTGTGTTTCAATACGGATCGAAGCTTATCGCATTCGGACTGAAAATAGGCGCACTAGTTTCACAGCATGACCAAAATTCAAGATGCTATGCAAAAGAAGCACAGCAGCGTGTATGAACCGCTTCTTTCGAAACCATTAAACGCCATTTCTCAGTCTTAGCACACCTGCTGATTTCGCCTGCGTGCATTGGTGCTGATTTGGCACTATTTCAACAGCATCCGAACTAGCTAAGCTTTTTCCTACGCCTCAATAACAAGGAAGCTCATTAAAAACGCACAGCGGGCTTCTTGACGGAAATCGTTCTAAGAAGCCAACTGTATTAAACCATCATCACACACGCACCTTTTCCTAGTGCACGAAAACGGCCACCCATAATAGAGGGTGCTCAAGTGCAAATTCCAGAATCGAAACTTTAACCACTCGTCATATATTTCCTACCTACATTTTCGTCCTACATAACAACTCAAAACAAATAAAGGACCGGTTCTTTCCCCGCCCTCTCCTCCCTCTGCACAACGAGAAGCATTCACCAATGCTTTTCACGTGCCCAATCAACAAGGGCATATTTGTTTCCAAATTAGGACAATTCGAAAACTGAATGCGATGCATAGCAGCATTCGATGCCAAATTTATCTCAACGCTATCTTCGGGAGCTTATCACTAATAATCCGCCCATCTATTGCTCCCTACTTCCACTATCTCGCTTATCAAATTACTACGCCTGGCAAAATGCAGCTATACTCGCCAAATAAGGTAAAACTAACTATACACTCCCTCGCATCAAAATTATTTTGACATGGTGCCAAACTAAACCTCTCATTTGCACTTGGCTATTTACCAATGCACGTCTGCCAGAGCAATTCTGCAGCAATGCTGATCAAACTGCTGGACATCATCCAGGATACCAAAGCTAGCTAAATCCAGATCAATAATACGCATAGCTAAGAATAATAAAACACATTCCTACCTGCAATGTTCTGACGGCTGCTTCCAATTCCTCGATCCGGGCTAATCGTAATTTCAATTCGTGATCTTGTTTCTTAATAATTTCATCTTTCTCGCGTAATAATCGTTCGATTTCTTCCAACGATAACATCTTTTCGCCAATGTTCAATTTGTTGATGGCAGTAAGATTGGAGGACGAAGACTGGTGGCCGCCACCTTTTTGTTGCTGTTGGTGTTGAAGGAAATACGAAGATGATGTGGAAGAAACGTTCCTTTGCCGTTGCTTATCAGAAGCCGATGCGGGTGAAGAAGACGAAGCCGCGTGAAAGGCGCCACTGGATGTATGTCGACTAGAACTAGCCGCAGTCGATGTAGACGTTACGTTCAAGCCACCGTTGTTTCCCCCGGCACCGCTTGCACTGCCGCTAGCGCCATTTCCCATCGACGGGTCGTCGCTCGGTCTTCTACTGCCACGCGAGAACGTATTGGCGAAAAACTTTTTCATCGATGCCTCCTCGCAGTTGATGCACTAGTTTTCCACCCGTACTAGTCCTTCGTCGTATGTATATGGAATTGAATGCAGTTTCTCTTTTCCTCGCCACCCAGACGAACTTGGATGATTGGCGAAATATATGTCGGATGGTCGGTTGCTGCTGCCAGCCGTCGTCGTAAAAACTCAGCTCTAGACAGGGGGTCCGGGCGAGAGTTGAGAATAGTAAAATTGAGCGTCGTCGAATTGACTATTGAACAGCACGACGAAGCCAAGGAGGGGGACGCACGTAACTGGTAAATTCCGATTTGCCAGTCCAACCGTCTGGTATCCAAACCGAAACTGGTGTCGCCTTGGTTGTGGTTTCCTCCCCAAAGTCCGTTTCACTTTCGGTTTCCGCCGTTATAACCGTGTAAAACCTTCCAGGCCATTATTCGTCGTAAATGAAAAAATCGACTCGAACCAAATGAATTACGCCGCCAGCAGCCCAGCCTCGGATCCAAGTCACCCGTTTCTTTCCATACGTGTTGCCAGCCTTGAGGGATCTGAAAAAAACCGGAGACATTAGATCGCAGTTTATGCATTCTATACACGCTTTTGTTCAGCACCACGCATTCTCTGATGTGGGAGGATAGCTAAATCCTACATTTAGCTAATGCAGATTGTATTTCATTCAATGGCTGATGAGACTGCACCAGACGCGACGGAAAGGGCCCTGCCCAGGTGCACACATACCTGCCCGCAATCCCATAAATCTAGCTAAGCAAAAAAACATAAAGCTACCGAACTCCGGCTAGCCTTCCGATCTTGATTTTAAAAAGACGTCATTGTCATGCCCATAAACCATGGCCATAAAAAAGACATGCTATTCATGATCATCGCCAAATAAGCGAAGCAGAATCCAGACACTGTCCACAGAAGTGGCAGTCAAAAATTTTGAAACACGACAATTCGTGTTGGGATGTTTCAAGAATGCGAAAGTGCGAAAATACCGATCATAGCAAAAACAGGCCATGCCAGGCGTCGAAAGAATGAAGATACCGGTTTGAACCAGCCAAAACACACGCCATCTCCTGAACTAGTTTCGCCATTTCTGCGAAATCGGCAGACGTACTAGCTACCATTAAAAACGCCCCGAAAAGCCTAGATAGGGGGAATGTTTCAATGTCAAAATTATTCTCACATCATTGAGTGAGTGAATCGAGAAAGAAAAATACTCAAATGCATGCACAAATGCGCCAAAAGACAAGGGCACGCACGTGGGGGTTAGCTTTTTTAAAACCGTTAATCTCAAGTGGGAAACCGGAGCACATTTCAGTTGCCCAGTAAATTCCTGCTGCCACCGCCTATAGAAAACACTAGCTAGACGCAGGTGGCATGGAGTAGTAAAACGAGGACATAAACCTCCCGGAAAAGACCTTACTCAGAAAAAATCGCCAGCTGAGCTCGTTCATATGGAATTTTACATACTGATTAGATGCGGGAGCGTTTGAAGCTCAACCAGCTAGCTCGCGTAAATCCATGCAACACGCCCTAATCAGGCGAACGAGACGGTAGCATAATAATTTACATACGGTCACGCGAAAAAGCTAAAAATCCGTTCACATTGGGATCTAAATCTTCAGAATCTCAAAATACTAAAAACGCTAGCCAAAAGGCTTACGCGTCACTGACGACCAGGACGACAGAGGAAAGCGAATCGGCTAAATTCGGTTAGCTAAAAAGGGACTTCATAACCGAGTGCCTAAAAATTGATCGGTTCCGTCCCGTCGAGGCAGCGTGGGCAAGAAAAGCGAACGCCTCTTGGGGACCTAGCCAGGGATCGCCACCCATTTCCTACGGCCTGAGCTCACGAAAAATGAACGACGATGATTGCGTCTAGTCAAGCCGAGGAGCATTCGCTTTTCCTAAGCGGTTCTCTCTCTCAGCTCGGCTCAAAACCGTTGCTAATAAATGACATTCTAAAGACGAAGGAGGAGTCCAATACGGCAACAGCCTCAAAACGGCTCGATGACCTTCAATGGTCGGGATAATTCGATTTTCCAATAAATTTAATCCCGCCCAACGCAAAGTCAATCCAAAAGTCGTCTAATCTAGTGCTAAAAAACGACCTCGCCCACCCCGTATGCTCCGAAAATCGTAGTTACAAGGAACTTAAAAGATCGAGGCATAAACTTTCATTGACTGATCGCTTTCCGGCGGTTAGACACCGAACACGCCTTGGAAAACGACACGACTTCACTCATTTTCCTTGGCCCATATCTACTATTCATCGTTCACCAAAGGGGGGGGGGAAGGAAACGACGAAGAAACGAATGGAGATTTCCATCCCAGCTCAGTTTTTATAGTATTAGCACCATTTTATTCCCAGCTTCGGGGCGAAAAATGAGAAGCATATAAAAATGGCTTTTCTGAAGCATTGCTTTTCGCAAGACACTATCGAAAAATTTTGGCCAGAAATCCGCCATTTCCTGGCTCATCGAAATAACCATCCAATGGTCACGGCGAATCAGCGAATTCAGGATTAGTAAAAAGACAGCTAATCCTAGCTAGCCAGGCCTAAAGGAAATCCCCAAATCACTGACGCGACCAGAAAACCTCATCAAAGGACGAGGCAGAAAATCAATCAGCAACGATGATTGACGTCTAAACTGTCTAAGTCTCCCGAAAGGCATCATAATCAGATAAATTCAACCGAACGATATCCATCATCGACGGATCAATCATATCCGGATGCGAAAAAGGCGATTCTCACGATAAAACTATCGGGGGAAAAATGCCATCAGTCATTCATGGCACGAAAGTTCAATTCGTCGAGAAAACTAGCTAGCCAAGTAGACGATACGACGAATAAAAGGACTGACACTGATTGAAACTAGATATTCATTCGGTTTGCATAATACGCAAAGCAAGAACGACGAGTTTTCTCAAATTTATTAGATAGAAATAATAAAACATCCGCTTTTTCCCACCTGGCCGCAACTTTCGTCACGGCTAACGCAAGGATCGCGATCCGAACAGCGACTAGCGCGTGTAGCATGAACTGGAATGACGATTATTTGTTAGCCGTGTTTGATGTGACTGGCTGACAAGATGCCAAAATCCCAGATTTCGTTCGAGAATTTCAATTCATTTCTTATGATGAAATATTGAAAATACATCATTTTATCAGAGAAGTCCATCACTACATTGATTAAAAATATTTCCTGCACGTAGTATTCATCGAAATGGCCACATTGAGATCAGTAAAAGTAAGCATTTATCTCGAAAATTCCATATTACGGAATTTCTGGAAAATTCCCCGATTTTTAGGGTCTGGTTGTTTTCGTGACCGGCGCAGCTTCGGGTTTGGGCAAAGGCGTAGCTCAACATTTGGTACGACAAGGGGCGAAAATTATCGTAGCCGATTTACCGTCGTCGAAAGGAGCTCAAGTCGCTGCCGAATTGAAAGAGGAAAATGCATTATTTACACCCATTGACGTAAGCGAAATTCAGATTGATTTTCTTGGATAATTAGCATTGGAGAATGCTGACCGATGCATTCTCCGAGGAAAATCTCGCTGGCCTCATTTCCTATGAGCAATTTTCATGAGGAAATTCTTGGAACATTTTTGCTGATCAGCAAAACTGACTGATCACGCTTTTTTTGCAGGTTACGAAATCGGACGACATTACCAACGCTTTTCAAGCGGCCGAGCAGAAATTCCATCGTGTCGATGCGTGCGTCAATTGCGCCGGTATCGGCGTAGCCAGATTATTGTACAATAGTTCCAAGAAAATTCCGCATCCGTTGGAGGAATTCGAGAACGTATTGAAAGTAAGGTTTTCCCAAATCATAAATTTGATTATCGTTTGATAATATTCATTCAGGTGAACGTGTACGGTACGTTCAACGTTATGCGATTCGCGGCTCAAATAATGCACAAGAACGAACCGACGGCCGACGGTCAACGTGGCGTGATTATCAATACGGCCAGCGTGGCTGCGTTCGATGGTCAACAAGGACAAATCGCATACGCGGCCAGTAAAGGTGCCATCGTCAGTATGACGTTACCGGCCGCCAGGGATTTATCGCGGATCGGCGTTCGAGTGGTCACCATTGCTCCAGGTAATACTGAATCAGGATTGATTCGACAAACATCCAGAATGATCTTCGTTTCAGGATTATTCGATACACCGCTCCTCGCGTCGTTGCCGGAAAAAGTTCGTACGTATTTGGCGCAGCAAGTACCGTTTCCACAACGATTGGGAAAACCAGAAGAATTCGGCCACCTGGTCCAGTTCATATTAGAGAATCCGTACATCAATGCCGAAGTGATCAGATTAGATGGAGCTTTACGCATGCCACCGTAAGATCGGTCCTGTACCGTGATAGGTATTGAATTATTGACAGCATTGATTATGTTATCAATTCACATGATACGGTAATGAATGAATGCAATATAACGAAATGAGAATTCGTGTGATTATGTGCAAATTGAATGAAGTATCCTCGAATTGATATCATACTGTAATCATCGATCATTTGGATTGATCATCGGCGTGTTGTCGATCGCGATACGCCGTCAGATCTAACGTCAATACGCCGCTGATGATACACGGACCAGGCTGAAACCGAAAGCATACTGTAGCATGAATTTAAAAGGGATAAATTTGGCTTACCTCGGGATAGACTCCGATCAATGCATCCGCACGATTGTAGAATTCCTCTTTCAACGAGATGACGATCAGTTGCATATTGCTATCCGATTGTTCACGGATGAAAGCGGCCACCTGAAAATTGGTGTGATTGAATCCAAAACCCGGAATCACAAACATAACGCTTACCTTCCCGATATTTGTATTATCCAACGCCGCATCAATCTCGTCCAAGACGAAAAACGGAGCCGCATTGTACGAATGGATGGCGAATAACAATGCCAACGCCGCCACCGTCTTTTCACCACCGCTCAGATTGTCCATCGGTCGGAAACGCTTTCCAGGCGCCACGCAATTGTACGAAATCCCTTCCAAATACGGCTCTTCTTGATTCTCGGCACCCAAGAGAGCTTGAGCGCTTTGATTACGCGATAGGGCCTGAAATTTAGGAATATTTAAGCAGATATTCTGCTCAATCACAAACAACACAACGTACCTTGTAAATGGAATCAATCTTATCCGACACGTGTTGGAAACACTTGCCGAATCGATCGCATCGTTCCTTCTTCACCTTCTCGAACGCCAATCTCGCCTTCTTGGCTTTCTTGCGTGCTTGTTCGAATTCCTCCGCAGTTTCGGCCAAGCGTTCTCTGACTGCTTCCATCCTGAAAAGCGAATTCTTTTTATCTTTGAATTCAAGCTGAATGTACAACGCTTACTTCTCAGAAGCACGCAAATTCGGAGCAGAGATTCTTTGCAAATGCGCCTGCATTTCGGCCACTTCCTTGTTCATCTTCTCCACCGCTTTTTGAACCTCGTCGTCTTCTTCCAGCTAAAAAAAACTAAGGCTAGTAAATATGAATCAAATGAGACTGGACAATGCATACCTCTTTCAGCTCAGCATCCAATTGATCGTACTTGATTTTGATCTTGGCCTCTCGTTCGTAAACTTCTCGCATGCTCTGCGTTTGCGTTTGAGATTGAGACGAGCCGGATCCGTCTTGGCTGTCCTGTGATGACGTGGTCGGTTCGGAATCGTCCATGAAATCCATCAAAGACCCGCGAGATAATGGTAGCTTCATATCAGCAACCTGGAAACGGAAGTTGCATGACTATGAGCTTGATAATAAATCTATGAAAAGCATACCTTGCACGCTTGTAGCAGCGAATGACGCTCGGATCGTTTCTGTTCCAATCTCGTTTCCAACGACGTCACTTCCTTTTGCATTGAAGCCAACTCTTTCTGCAAGGCGCTCGCCCGCTTCTTGACGTCGTTTGCCTCTTGTTCTTTGTCTTCGACTTGCGATTTCATTGTGACTTTCTCCATGCGCTTCTTCTCCAACTTCTTCTGCAAATCGTCGATGACCTGAAAGACGAATTTTCCTTGTAGGTGCTATTTCCACGATATTAATGGAGCTTACCTTTTTCTGCTGCTCATGCTCGCTTCTCAGTTTCTTCAATTCCTTTTCTTCTTTCTTCAAATTCTCTTCCAACCGTTTGACCGTGCCTAGAATAGCAAATGTTTTGCTATGTCCAAAGCTTCAAAAAGAGTGCTTACTCATTTTATCATCCGATCTGTTGTATTCCAACTCGTTTTCCAGCTTCTCGATTTGATTATCGAATTCCAACATCTTCTTCACCTTTTCTTGTTGGAAGCGGACTTCGCGTTCTTCATATTGCCTGGAATGAAATCCGATCTTAGCTCGGAGTATTGATATTAATAAAAGATCATCTTACCGTATATTCCTGACCCCAATCACGCGGCAGAAATCCGCGTATATCTCGTCAGCTTTGGTGTTCATTTGATTCTGCAGTCCCTCGAGCTTGATTTGCAATTGGGCGATGCTGTTTTCGTGTTCGTGTAAACGTGGTTCCGCGCTTGCTTGTTCCGCTTTCAAGCTCGTCAAATCGGAATTCAATTGTCTCAATTGGTTCTTTTCCTGAAATGATGCATGTGCAGTTTCTTGACCACACTCGCAGAAGCTATCATCAAAAACAAAAATGCTTACCACATTCTCTTTATCGGCGATCATGGTCTTGATCCGAGCATCCAATTGCTTCAACGTGTTCTCCAAAACCGAGATATCGGCTTCTTTGCGACGAACCTTGTGCAATTCCTTTTGTTCTTCGACCAACTGCTCCTTGCGAGAACGTAGGTGAGTAACAGCTTTCTCATCCCAGCGTTTCGCCCTTGCTTTCAGGTCCCTGAAACATGCCGTGCATTAGCAATTAAAATTATGAAAGTCAACAGATCACTTACGATGCACCGCCACTGATGACTCCGGATTTCTGGAATAACGTTCCGTCCAGCGATACAGCCTGCAAAAAGAGATTTTTAAACAAGAGTAATCATATAAAACAGCTTTCATACTTTATGACGCTGCGATCCTCCAAATGCCAACTTCCTCGCATCATCGGCCGTCTCGCAAACCAACGCATTGCCACAAGCGAAGTACAACGCTTTCTTGATTTGAGGTGGATCGTATTTGACAACGTCCACCACTAATTTCACGCCAGGTGGTTCCCGAAGTTCTCTGAAATAGGTGACATGGATTAAACTCCCGGCTCTACAACTGGAGCTAAACTTACCTCAATTGTTCATTAATCGGTTTCACGTCGATATAATCCAGTGGCAAGAACGTCTCTGGCTCGAATCGTTGTTCTTTCATGTACTGAATACACTCGCGTGCCGTCTTCTCGCTATCCACGATGATAGAATTCATATTCTTGCCGATGACTTTGGTGATGGCCAATTGATATTTCTTATGAGCCGGCTCGCATAAATCCGCAAGACGACCATACTGAAAGAGAGGCGAATATCAGTATTCTGCCATATCATAGCAGAAACTGCTACAGGACCATCCACTCCAACTTACCAGCGTTCCAGAGCAAATTCGCTTCAAATTCTCAATAACTTCTTGCTTCTTCGCCATCCTGGATGATTCGGATGAATCGACGTTGGCTTCGTTCAATTGACGGTTGATATCGCTCATTTCAGCCACGTTTCTTTCCAATTTCTCTTTCGCAGCTTCGACTTCTTGCTTCGTCTGCGCCAACGTCGCCTCGTGCTCTGCTTTTTGAGCTTGTTGTTGCCTGAAGCAAAAACCGTATCAATACTCAGCTCAGAAGTTGATTCAGCTACTTACTGGATCTGTTCAGCCAATTTCTCAGCACGCCGCTTTGCCGCTTCCAACTCGTGGGTCTTCTGATTGATCTTGGACGAGCATTCTTGGCGTTTGCGTTTCTCCGATTCCAATATATCTTCTTCCAATTGTTTATCGCGAGACAGCGAGTCCAATTCCTGCTGAATAATGGCGCAGTGACGATCCAGTTCGCCTTTCAGGCGGTTGTATTCAGCCAACTGAAACAAAGGAGCAGATAAAAGGTGTCTTCTCTAAGAAGAATGGCCCCATACCTGCGCTTGATCCAGCTGCAAACCAAGGCTTTGAGATTCTTCTTGATAACTTCTCTCGAACTTTTCTTTCTCTTTCTTGACGTTGGCCAAATCTTCTTGGAAACGTTTGATGATCTCCTGCTGTTTCTGCACGTTTCGACGAGCGTTCTCGAGGTTTTTGTTCAACGCATCCATTTTCTTCTCCGAGTGATGTACGTTCTCAAAGACTTTCACGAAATTCGGGCGCTTCTTGGTGTTGTCGGCTTCCTAGAACAAGAAACGTGATCACGCTTGTACTCAACAGGAACTGATCTCCTTACCATCTCGTGTATCTGCTGCTCCAATTCGCCCAGCTTTTTCGTCAATTTCGCCTGAGCTTTACGATGCTCTTTCAATTCGTCCTCGACGTCTGACACTTTCTTCACAGCGTCTTCCAAATTCTCTTGTTTCTCATCGATGGCGTCTTTGTATTTTTGCATTTGGTGTTCGTTATGGAACAGTTGCAGCAAATACAATTGTAGCTGCTTCTGAGTCTGAAATGAGAGAGGATTTTTAGCAAAATGTGATTTGCTGTGACGCAAATTATTCACATACCACTTGATCCTTCAGGCGTTGATATTTCTCAGCTTCATCCTTTTCCGTTTTCGCCTCTTTCTTTTCCGCAGCCGTGGCTCGTTTCTTCGCGTAATTGAATTGGGTATCTTCCTCCGCTTTGATCATTTCCGCTTTCAAACGATCGTATTCATCTTTCAATTCGCCGGATCTAAACGAACAGTCGTTAATCAGACGCCAAGCCATAGGCAAAATATCGTACCTCGATATTTCTTCAAATAATTGCGTCCGTTCCTTCGGATTCTTCATGGCAATATTTTCAACGGCGCCTTGGAATACGAGGAAATTCTTGGCCTTGATGTATAAATTGATCTTCTCCAATTCTTGCGTATAGTGAGCCACGGTGACCACCTGAAATCGATCGTTTTGATCATTCTGATCAAATTTTCAGTAACATTTACCTTTCCATCAATCCGATATTCCGAGCTGGAACCGGCCACGGTTCGTGTGAACGTAGTTTCATTCCCGTCATCGTGTTCGTATAATAAACTGACGTGACATCGATTGGAGACCGGTTTATTGATCGGAGCTCCGTGAATCAAATCCTAAAAATGAACATTTTGTTGTTTTTTTTCAAAATTTGCTAGAATTTTACTTACGCTGACTTTCCGAACTCGTAAACTCTTTGTTTGTTCTCCCAATACGAAGCATATGGCGTCCATCAAATTGGATTTTCCTAGAATTCAGACCGTTAGCTTTTTCTGGTAGAAATCTCAATAATCTTACCTGAACCATTTGGACCAATAATAGCCGAAAATTTCCTGAACGGTCCGATCCGTTGTTTTCCCTTGTACGATTTGAAATTCTCCACTTCGATCTCTTTGAGAAATCCCATTTTGCACGTGATTTCTAATCAGAATCCTGATATCATCAATATTCGAAATTTTGGTAAATTTCGGCTTTCGGCACTGGCATCTTGCCAACCAGCGCCATTTTCTTGAGCGCGCACATGGTAATTTTGAGATCGGAACTGCTTATATCACAACGCGGCTAGATTTGAAATGGATCCTTGCCGATTACTTATTTGATACTGATATTTCTGATTACACAAATCACAATTACAGTATGCACAACGATAATTAAAATTTGAATACAAATTAATACCCTGAGCAACCATAATATCATAAATAAACAAATCAAAATCAGACAAAATGCTCAGATATGAAATTCTATGGGAGCAATTGGAGTTTGCATAATCAACAGCATAAATGCAATCAATCAACATCCGATCTACTATCAGTTCTACTGGTGGTACGCCTTCGATCCCCATTCGGCACGCCGTTTTCCACAGAAGCCAAATATTCTTTATACTTCTTCTCCTGGGCGTCGTACAACTTCTGTAATTTCTGTCGTAATTTCTTTCCAATTTCTTTGCCTTCGACATCGTGGGTGGGCATTCCTTTCTCGTCGAAGGACGAATATTTGTCCGTTTCTTTCAGGAATATCTCCGACGGCGGTACACGACGCTGGGCTTCTTTGGCATCATTGGCCGCACGTTTCCGTTCTTTCTCCAATCGACGTTCTTCGGCCAATTGTCGTTCTTGTTCTCGCTGTTTCATCAACGTCTCTTTGTCCACCAATTTCACCATCGTGTGCCCTTCTCGATCTTCCAAACGGACGCCCAAATCGGGCAGCACGTCGTCTCGAATACGATCGCATTCGACGAGAATTTCCGTCAACTTCTTCTCTTTGGCAACGTGTCGTACGTTCTCGCGGAAATTGCACAAGGCCTCGACGTAAGGCATGACCACTTGTTCTTTATTCGCTCCGCATGTTTGACGATCAGCACCATCAGTGTACCTGAAAAAGGGCTGATTTTAGAAATGATCAGACATCATAATGGCTTGATCTTGAGAAAGGAAGCCTTCAATCAATATCACTTACCCGATTTCATCTTCCCCATCGAAAACACCGAATATCTTGAATAATCTAGTCACGTATAAGGCGACATTCCTCAATAGAAGGCAATTCGGTACCACCCGTCGAGCGTTGGCCGTGCTAATATACGCATTACTGGAGCTGATCAGTTCTCTCAACGCTTCCATAGCCACTGGTAAATCCAATGAATCGCATAGCGCGTCGTCCACGGCTTGTTTCGCACAGACGAATTTCTCATTCAAATCCAATTCATCACGGCCGAATTTGACGTACGGCGTGGAGTCGTCCTTCTTGAAGTATTGACGTAGATAATATTTGATCGATAAGAAGAATTCGTTGGCCATTTTCTCGAATTGCAACGCGCGTGTCATATTCGAATGACTGTAGTCCACGACGTCTTGCCAATGTTGAAGCAAGAATAATAATCGCAATTGCTTGGGCGTATATTGTTGAAGAGCGTCTTTGACGGTGATGAAATTCTTCAGGCTCTTGCTCATTTTCAATCCGGCGATCTTCAATGTTCCGGCGTGAAGGAAATAATTCACCCATTGTTCGTGTTCGAAATGCGCTTCCGATTGAGCAATCTCGTTGTCGTGGTGAGGAAATTTCAGATCGAAACCACCCGCGTGGATATCCAATATTGGTCCGCAAATAGCGCTGGCCATAACCGAGCATTCGATATGCCATCCCGGTCGACCTTTGCCCCATGGTGAATCCCAATACGGTTCGCCAGCTTTCGACGTTTTCCATAATGCGAAATCGCTCTGGTTGCGTTTATCCTGAAAAATCAAGAGATTCTTCTATGGTATGTTACAGGACATAACAAAATCTACTTACCCGAAGGCGATCATCCTCGATACTCAATTCTCCTTCGCCTTGTCGTACAGCATCACTGTCCGCATACGCTTCCGGCACCAATTTCGCGTAGTAATGTCCGTCCGAATGATGGAAAGCCATAGTATCAAAATAAACGGATCCATTCATTTCGTAGCCGTATCCGTTGTCGATAATTCGTTGAACGAAGGTGATGATCTCCGACATATATTCGCTGACACGAGTGAGAACGTCCGGCGGTAATACGTTCAAGGCGGCCATATCGTGTAGAAATTCCGATTCATATTTCCTCGCCAATGAACTGAATATGGAATGGTCCGTGACTGATGATCCGTGATGCAAGTCCAACCAATCGGCCAACGCGTCGTTAGCCGCATCCAACAGATGGGATTTCGCGATACAACTGCGCACGCCATCGCAATTCTTCACCGCATCTTCCAACTCGACCGCAGTGGCGTCGATTCTTGAAATCTGAAAACAACGGCTCGTATAAGCCATGCATGGAAAATCAGATATTTCCATACCTGCGTCTGGTACATTCCGCGTTTATCCGGATTGGTTTCGGCGTCCAATTTCTCTTTCAGTAGCTTCACAGAAGCCGTAACGTCGTTGATAAACTGAAAATAAGGCAATTGCTGACAATGTCAGCATCTCAAGAATTTTACTCTTACCTTCTGCGCTGACCGTTCCTCGTTCAAATATTTCTCAATTAGATGACGTTGACGAGCTCGTTTGATGATCTTATCGTCGATATCGGTGATATTCATAACGTAATTGACGTCGTATCCGAAATAATCTTGCATAATTCGTCTCAATATATCGAATGTAACGTATGATCTGAAAAAATCGATTGATTAAACTATTGATCATAAATCTGACCAAACTGGATCTCACCTTGCATGACCCATATGAGCGGAATCGTAAACGGTTGGACCGCACATGTACCATTGAACCTGAAATTGACGAATGCTCAGATAAGCGATTATAATAAGAAGAAATTATGAAACTTACCCTATTTCCATTCTGAGGTACGAACGATTCTTTCTTCCTCGTCAAACTGTTCATCAAATACAACGGTTTCCCTTGCCTTTGCCTCTCATCCGTCGGTTGACGCCATGGCGGAGCTGATAAACGTTTCCCGATTTCTTTCAATTCTTCTCCATGCATCTTTTCGCGTTTACTTTTGAACCAACGATTGTCCGAATGATCCGAATCGGTTGAAGTTGAATACCGCGTAAACGTATGGAGTAAAACGCCTGAAATTGAGGTCAATGTGAACTGAGTGAGTGATAAAAACTGGAGATAAAACTTGCTAAGCTAGGCTTCTTCAAAGTTTATATACTCCGCTTGTGAAGCAGGCCGAATATGACAGCTGACTCTCACAGCCTACTAAAATTTCGGAATTTTCCTCCTCCGCAAAAACGAACCACTGGTAGTGGAATGAGAATTTCTATACTCATTCATCAAACTAAGCACAAGTTTTCGTGGGCATTGAAATCCTCAAAACTAGTTAGGTATGGGGGAAAGGAACAGCATCCCAATATAAACAGCATAAAAACGAGGATTGCATCAGCCCATGATTCGACGGAAATGGGTTCCAAAATGAGGGGAGGAAGGAGGCATTCATCAAATGCCGAAATTGCTGTCGCATTTTCGTCATAAATTTTGGAGAATAACGCTAAGCTAATGCAGCAGAGAAAGCTTGATAATTTTGAAGAATTTGCAGAGAAAACTTGATCGAAATATGCGAAATTTAGCTAGTAATTGCCAACGTGTTGGCAATTTTCCAACATCATGCCAAAATATAATCTCACCTGCTCTATTCTGATTGCAAACTTCACAAATAAGGCGTCCACGTAATTCCCAGCTGACGATCGATGAAGTAGAAAATGAGAATAAACTAATCCCCGATCGTTGAATAAATTTGACGACGAACGAAGTTTTCATCAAATTCGGATGAACATTTGCACGAATGGAATTCAATCAATTGCATAAATATTCAGCGGAACCGACCGAATTGATGTAATATATCCTAATCCAATCAGGATTGCACTAATCCGGATTATTTTGATCAATAATCACCGGAACAGAAATTCGCCGATGACGTGTCTAGTGTCGTTGGATATTCTAGTTATTTTTTAGCCGTGACCGCACACCTTGATGTCTGCTAGCGGGCGGTTTCTTAAAATCCCGGAAAATTTTCCGAATTTTGGATCAAATTGGATTGATTTATTGTAATCGGATAATTTAGTTGATCGATATATTCCGTCTTACTGGATTTACGGGAGCCTCCTTCGAATTATTCAGACAGTATTCTTGAGAAATTTCAGCGGTATTCATTAATATTGGCAATATTGAATTTTGGTCCCCAAATATATCACCGAAAGATCTCTTCTTTTCCTGAGTTTATTTTGGTCCGAACCATCGTGAATACCTGTACTTTTCCCGTATACCGTGCAAAACCGCAATTAATTCATCGTATTTATTGAAAGCTGGACATGAATTGAAGTCGAACAATGTTGTTGAGCAGACGTCAAAAAATAGCGCTCATATTGCTTTTGATTTTGTTACGTCGACGAAGACGTTTGAGAAGAGAAAGACGCCGTCGTATTCGTGAACATCGTGAAGCTCACCGCCGTCGTCGCGAAGCTCGTATGGCCAATTATTGAAAGTTATTCCGTAAAATGGATTTCCAATATATTCCCACCAATATTCCTGGTTCCGGATGTGATTTGGACGATGTCCACGACGAAATTCCCGGCTGCGATTGTGGTATTGATGCAAAATGCGTGAATACGGACGAATGCGTTTGTTTACGGTATGGACAGAATTATGATTCGGAAACTGGACGGTTGGTCAACGACGATTCGGGTGATCGGCCTATTTTCGAATGCGGATCATCGTGTAATTGCGGGCAGAATTGTGGAAATCGGATTGTTCAAAATGGTATTCAAATTGCGTTGGACGTATTTGATGCTGGAGAGAAAGGTAAGCAACCTTTTCTTGCTTATATTCAGATATTCCTAAATATACCCCATTTTCAGGCTACGGTTTGAGAACGCGTCATCGTTTGAAACGCGGTCAATTCGTTTGCGAATACGCTGGCGAGATCATCGATATCGCGGAAGCGTCCCATCGATTCAACGCCATATTGGACGGCGATCCGAATTATATTTTCGTATTACGAGAACATTCTGGATCTTCCCAAATCGTCACGTGCATCGATCCAACGCGATTCGGAAATCTTGGACGATTTATCAATCATTCGTGCGATCCGAATTTATCCGTTCTTCCAGTACGCTATGACAATATTATACCGCATTTAGCATTCTTTGCCAATCGAGATATGGAAGCTGCTGAAGAATTATGTTACGATTACGGTGGAGATTCGCTCGTCGATCCTGGAATATCGTTATCGACCAAACCGTGTCGTTGTGGAACGCAGAAATGCCGCGGATTTCTACCGCTGGATAAGGATTTAGTTAAGACTTCATGATCATATTCGAATTCATTCAAATCGCAGCCTTATGTTCTCAATTTTCGCGTATGTTCATTCGATTTCGATTATTCATTTAAATATACCGTTCAATAATTCGCAAAACTGCGAGATCAGATTATCCCCAGAAAAAAATCAGTTACGAAAAATCTCATTCAACTCTGTTATCACTTGTACATCACCTTTCAAAAGAATTCGGAATCCGAGCTTTGCGCAGACGATGCCCTCGTGGTTTCTTTGGCCGTATTCGTAACTTTATCACCGCTATTGCGATTTCGAGCGTCTAAAACGAGATATTCCAGCACCATGCCATAACCGAAGTAAATTCACGTACCTATTATATTCTGACCAACGCTCGACAGACGACTGGCCGCGCTTCCGTACGATAATCGAGATATGGGAACGCTCTCCGGAAACATTCCGCAAATGATCACTTCCAAGCAATTGGCCACGTTTTGATCCGGCGTACAATAGGCCGCTGGCATTTGATCGTTTTCGTCCGCGATGTTCGGAGAAGCACCTTCGATCAATAGCTTCTCCACCACACCAACGAGACCAGCTTTTCCAGCGATGTGAAGTGCCCTGAAATCAACGTGCACTGTAATATTATGCGATTGAAAATGCCGGGCAGCACTTACGTCCTTCCCATATGGTCTTGGCAATTGAGCAATATCGAATTTGAGCTATTCATCAGCATGGTAGCAGCGTCCTCGTGACCCTAAAAGACGAAGATGATATATCAGTGTCAATGGAAAAAATCTTGTGAAATCTTACCCCGAGACAAGCATGATGGAGTACTGTCCTTTTGTGCACATCGACCATGGTACAATCCGCTTTTGCCTCCACCAATTTCTCTGAAATATGGTTGCATCAATAATCGCATCAAATTTGCGAACGCAAACATCTCACCGATAATCTCGCAGCGTCCTTTCCTGGCCGCCAGCATAATAGGCGTCATTCGCTTCTGATCCACAGCGTCCACGAATGCACCACCGGCCAATAATATCCGTACGAAACCGAGATGACCGCGTGAACTGGCCAAATGTAACGGTGTCCTGAAACAAGGAATTAATGTCACGCTTGGCCAATTGATGGTTCAGCATAACTGCAGCCAAGAATTGCTCACCTTCCTTTATCATCAGCTTTGTCCACGGAATTCTTCATGCCACGTTCGAAGAGCAATTCGCAGCAAACTTCGGATCCAACATGCCTGCAATCGTGCAGATGTTAGGATGATATGGAATGTGAACGAAACCACTTACGCAGCACAGAGCAGAGCCGTTATTCCACCGCGTTCTTCCCATAAATGGAATTTCACTGGACTGTCCAAAAGTAATTCCACGCAATCGACTGCACCTGAAACAAGAGACGCGTTAGTGCACAATCCAAAACCCATAATAATAAAAGCTTACCATTGAAGCAAGACCAGTGCAATGGCGACTGACCCCACGTATCGTATAAATCCAATAATCCCGGTTCCTGTTGTTGCTTGACTTGAATATCGGATGGCACTTCACGTATCAGCATGGCCAGAATGCCAGCGTGACCGAGCATAGCAGCGTAATGGAATGGTGTTCGACCAGCATCGTCACGAGCGAATACGGCCTTGTCTTGCTGATTACACAATCGCAATTGATGCAATATCATTTCGGTAATTTTCTCCGACCCTTGGCATACCTGAAATGCGAGGACTGTCAGTTCTGGAAGCCCTAAGTTTAAGTCATACTTACAGCTCTGTGCAATGCGGATCGTCCTTTGGAATCCTTCAACGTCACATCCGGCTTCAAGCTCAGTAAGAATACCACCGATTCGGCTGCTCCGCTGCTAACGCTCATCATGACCGGTGTTCTGAAACAACCATTCGTTATTGCAAATCCAGGCAAAAGCTGGCATTTTACCGTTTCTTGCAATCGAATGCACTGGCCATACTCGGATCGTTCAAATATTGCGAGATCATCATACGCAAGATTGGCGTTTGGCGAAAACTGGCTACAACAAAATCATTGTCAGCTGATAGAAGTCTCCAAATTATTCTTACCAGTTATGTGCATTGGTGTTGTCTTCAACAATTTATCCACAGCCAAACAATTCGCTTTGGAATGAAGAAGATTTTTCACGCATCCGATTTGACCCGCATACGTCGCCCAGTGCAATGGGGTGAAACCTAAAAAGTTATTCATTAATCCTGATACAAGAATCCAAAAATGCACTTACCAAAGCGGTCACGAGCATCCGGGCGACTGGTACGTCCCAACAGCATTTCTAGTAATTCTCCATGGCCTCTGTAAGCCTAAAATAAGCAGGCTTAATAAATGGAAATAAATATCATAAAAACAACTTACCGCCAAATGCAGAGGACTGCAAGGCAGTCGTTTCAATAAATTTTCGACATTGTCACCGTGTTTGTCAGAAACCTGAAACAGTCTGCTTAGTCACTCTGTCAATACTACAAGCATAATTGCACTTACGAAATATTCAGCCAACGTGGCGTGACCTCGATAACAGGCGTAATGCAGAGGAGTCCAACCTTTGGTATCGTGGCACACTGCGATTGCTCCGTGTTGCAAAAGCAGAAAAGCACACCTGAAATAAAACAGATTTAGTCCACTTGCCAATATTCAGAAGAGAAATTACCTGGTGTCAGATTCCTGAGCAGCCGCATAATGCAACGCCTGTCTTCCAGTGACGTCAGGCGCATTGACATCCGACCCAGCTTTTAGCAAACACTCAACGTGGTCCGGTGAATTGGCCATTGAAGCGTAATGCAGAGCATATCTGAAAATCAAGGCTTATGACCACCGTGTCAAAGGTAACAGCAGTCACTCTCACCTTCCAGATTCATCAGTCGACGCTACGCTAGCTCCATTCTCCAATAAATATTCGATACATTTCACCCTGAAAGAGTAGCATGTGTACGTAGGCCCCATTCAACATAATTCTAATCATGACTTACGCCTTATGCGGACTGAATGCGGCAAAGTGCAAGCAATTTCGTCCATTATTGTCCACAGCGAAAATATCGGCTCGACCGTCGATCAGATTCTTCACTGGTTCGAAACATCCACGATAGCAGGCCAAGTGCAGTGGCGTTATTCCACGCGAATTACACCTGCAACAAAGGTCTGTTGGGAAATGCCTTCGGCACGAGCTAATTGCTACTTACGCTTTCACATCAGCGCCAGCACTAATAAGCTTCATGATCAACAAGTCGTGACCGTAACGAGATGCAATATGCAAAGCCGTGTCGAGCTGTTTATCCGTTGCGTTTACATTGGCACCTGAAACAAATTCCTTATCAGAGATGGTCCAAAATGAAAATAAATCGATCTTACCATTATAAATCAAGCTGTGAGCTTGCTTCAACCGACAATACGAGGCCAACATGTGTAACGGCGTCCTTCCATCGTTGGCCTTCATGTTGACATCCGCTTTGTTCTCGATCAGCAAATCGACGCAACCGCTTCCTTCCGTGCTGGCCGCTGCCAAATGCAAGGGCGTCTAAAAGAGAAATTCCATCAATAATGCCACCGAACAGACCATTTTTTCACTTACCATTCCAGCCGAATTCTTTGCATTCACCAAAGCACCGTGTTCCAAAAGTATCTTGGCCGCCGATTCTTTCCCATTATTCACCGCGACGTGCAATGGCGTATTCAGATTTTTGTCGATAGCATTAATGGAAATATTTCGTCCAACTTCTTCGGATAGCAAATACGAACACACTGGATCGTGTCCACCGGCGGCAGCGTAATGCAAAGCAGTTGCCAGCTGAAATTAAAATCCGTGCAATATGTTGGTTTAAACCCAGTAATATAAAGACTTACATTCTTATCCTTGCCACCAACATCGGCCCCAGCTTTCACCAATTGCTTGACGACTTCCGCATGACCAGCGTACGAAGCCAAATGCAACGGACGACGTTCGGATTTGTCTCGAGTATTGACATCCGCCTGGTACCGCAGAAGTAATTCCACCATCTAAAAAATGGAAATGCAGAGCATTCATTAACAGGAAATCATAAAATCTTACCTCCATATGACCATGGAAAGCGGCATAATGCAACGGCGATCGTCCAGCACGATCTCCCATGTTGATATTCTTCGACGACAACGGCAATAAGAATTCGGCGCATTGAATGGCGTTATTAGCAGCGCAAATATGCAGGGCCATTTGCCAACTTCGATCTTTCTGATTGACGTCGGCGTTATGGGTGATCAGCGTTTCCACGACGCAATAATGGCTTCGAGCGCATGCGTAATGTAATGGAGTCTGCCTAAAATGAAGACGCGTTATCATAATTTTATAAGGGGTCTCAAATACGCTTACCACCGGCCGTCCTTTTTATCCACACGTGCACCGGTCAATATCAAATGATCCGCAATTTCGGCGTTTCCAATAAAACTGGCGGCGTGTAATGGACTTCGACCTTCCGTATCCTAAAATAAGCATCATTTAGAAATCGCAAAAAAACAGTAGCATATTCATTTTACCTCGCCGTTCACGTTCTCCCGACTCAATATCAATTCCCTGACTCGTTTTATGTCATTGATGAATATTGCTTGCGATAATGGAGGCTAAAATAAAAACCGTTCATGGCGGCAGCCCATAAAATCACAGAAGAAAAGCTCACCTGAGATGCGAGGTTAGAGTTCACCATATTATTATAAACAGGATCAATTTAAACAGATCATAAATCAAGAAATTCCAAAACTTTCTAGAATTTCGCTGGTTTCGTGGTTTCCAAAATTTTCCCACCAAAAAAGATGTCTGCTACTCCTGGTGGGATCGCACTTTCTTCTGTTAGCCGTATATGCTGCTTATGACAAGTTTCGAATCGACCGCAACGAAAAACACGGCAGAAAAGGCGGGAAGGCTTACGGTAACCGTCCTGAATTCGGTCCTTTGGAACTTGATTGTTTGTTAGCCGTGCCGCTTGTGGCAAGAAAGGTGACAACTCCCAACCGGCTGCCTCGCCCTTTTGTTCATTTGTTCTCGCTTCCGGTGTTTGCAAATTCTTGAAATTTGTTTACAATTGAATTGTTTAATCATGATTTCAACACCCTGAATGAAGTGTTACACGTTAATTCGTCGATGATTTTACGCGGTTGATTATTATTGGTGACATTCTGATTCGAATTTCCCGTTTCCGAAGGTAAATCGGAATTTTATTGAAATTACATTTTCTTGGGCGTAAATGTCAACGCCTTTGAAGGCGAATACCATTGAAAATACGCAACTTTCTTGCGCTGTAAATTATTCACGAATCTCGTGATTCATCAGGCTGCATGGCATTTTTGTCATCTAGAAATTGCAATTTATGCTAGAATTCATTTTTCAGGCGTGGTTTCATTCAATCGCAATGGGGAAGCTATTATCGAAAATATTCGGACATAAAGAAATGCGAGTATTGATGTTGGGATTAGATGCGGCTGGAAAAACTAGTAAGTACAAAATTTTGATAGAAATTTTGCCTGAATTCTAACGTGATTTTTCCGTTTCAGCTATTTTGTATAAATTGAAACTCGGGCAATCGGTCACTACCATTCCGACGGTCGGTTTTAATGTGGAGACGGTCACGTATAAAAACGTCAAGTTCAATGTTTGGGTAAGCAAAGAATAGTGTAGTTTTCTCAATTCGCAATGAGTCATATTTCAATGTTTGCACAGGATGTCGGCGGCCAAGACAAGATCCGCCCATTGTGGAGGCATTATTATACTGGTACGCAAGCATTGATCTTCGTCGTGGATTGCGCTGATCGTGATCGAATCGATGAAGCCAGGCAAGAATTACATCGTATTATCAATGATCGAGAGATGAAGGACGCTGTGATATTGATCTTCGCCAATAAGCAAGACATTAGCGATGGTAAGCAATAGTTTTAATTGGGAGGATCATAATTGACACGCTCCTTCTTTCAGCAATGAAGCCACACGAAATCCAAGAGAAATTGGGATTAACACGGCTACGTGATCGGAATTATTACGTCCAACCGGCTTGTGCTACGACCGGAGATGGACTTTACGAAGGACTTACCTGGTTGACGTCCAGCGTGAAATGCTGATCGATTGTCGAATATTTCGTGGTTTAGAATCGATCCCTCGGATTGATTGGTACGTACTAGATGATTCATTTTCTGTAGTTGATTGAAGATAGCAGTTTTTCGTATCACTATTGATACGCTTTTTATCACTTCAATGTGAATATGAAATTTGCTGGGGATATTTTCATGTTGATTATTATGGTGGAAATTGATCACATATCTTTTCCATATTCTTTGGATGCGTGCTAGTCAATAATAATTGTGTATAATTTGTATGCGTGATTTGGTTGAATATGATCGGTTTTAACCGATTCGATATTTATAGGTGATCCATGAAATATGCGTATGTGTACAAAAATGGCATATATCAATGTATGGAAAAAAATGGTATATGCAAAAATGTATTCATTTTAGAACCCGCAGGACGTCGAAAATTTGCTCGTCTACGTTCGTTTGTATCATCGGTCTTATCTTCCGTTCGGTTGAGCCCAGGCGGAAGCGGAGAATGGCACTTGAACGCCGGCTTGTTCTGAAATGCCCTATTATCAGTAATGCATTTTAAAATGCTAAGTTTTCAATAAGGCTTACCACCGAAACAAAATCCGCATGTACTTTCGCAAAATTCTCTCATGACTGATTCGAAAAATGGCGACGTACATCTGGACACCCATCGCCAGCATAATGTGGCTTTATCGCGGCATTCTGTAATCGCGATTGATATGAGTCGAAATTGCGCAATTTGCTGCATGGCTTGCTTGCAATGCAAATGGTTAAGATTGCGCGATTTGCATATGCTGGCAAGATGAAACTGAGATTGCGCAATTCGCACGGCTGAACTCGGCCAATGCATGAACCGAAATTGCGCAATATCGAGACCGGGCGAAGGGAAGAGCCAAATTGCGCAATTAGCATCGCCATACTCACTTCTGGGAGAAGGAATCGGCGGTTGGAAAGGCGTCGGAGGCAATGGTTGTTGTACCATTGGTCCGATTGTGATGGGCGGTTGAATCGGGGGCGGTTGCGGAAGCATGGGTGCCGGATTGAACGGTTGCGATGGTACGACGGGCGCTTGAGGAACCATGGGCGGTACACCGGGCGGCGGTTGTTGACCATTGGCCGGCACCATGGAATTGGTGGGCATTAGACCTCTGGCTTGAGGGCAATTGTACATTTTATTGATTTTCCTCAGATCGATATTACTGAACTCTTTGACACGACCGATGATCTCGGTCATACCCGGTTGTTTCGATTCGATTGTATTCCGACCGTTTTTCGAGAACGATTTACTATCGTAATGCATGATGGAGAAATAATCATACGTTTCTCCATAATAATCGCTTTCGAATAAGTTGACTTTACCGAACTGATCGTAAGCGTCTGAAAAGAGATGCCTTTTTGGTAGCGCTGGAAGGTGCAGGGGTAGCACGCTAGCATGATATCCCGAAGGTCCCCGGTTCAAGTCCGGGCGCCTCCAAAATTTTTTGCATTTTTATATGACTGAAAATCAATACCAAGGCATACCCCTATCGATATTTTGCCATAGAATTGAGATATAATCATCACGATCCCATCGTTCGTGTTCGTGCCAAAAACCAACAGCGTGCATGAGTTCATGTATGGCCGTATCGTATTCAATGCATCCATCGTCCAATGAGACTTCTTGCCTTCCACCGGCTCGACCAACGTCCGAAAAGCAGCTGCAAAATTCGAATTTGGCGCTAATAACCTATTGCATGCTTCAGACACCATGAGCTTTTTCCGCTAAATTTGAATGCTTTAAAAAGTGTGCGACTGCAAAATTTGAAATTTTGGCGCTAAAACCTGTTGCATGCTTCAGGAACTGTGCATTTTTGACCGCCAAATTTGAATGGTGTGAAAGGAAGAAACTTTACCCATCAATTTTTCCGATATATAAATAATCCCTTTCACCGTTATGAGGTACGAATTGAATGCACGTTTTCTCGTGATACGATTGAAATGCGCGAGCTAAGATCGCTCTTTCTCTTTGAGCTAAAAATCCATCATTTTTGTGCGGCAATGCATACTCGAGTGGACATCGGCTATTAGTGACCCCTGTAGGTGGGCGAGGGGGGTCACTCGAGAAGAATGCATTTCGAGAAGTTACCCCCCAAATATTCTAAACAGATTCTTCACTTTGAATGTAAATAAAAAAACACACGATCATAAGAAGAGCTTTCGGAGCAATAGCCGATTTTAGCACTTCTCTACCAGCGGTTACAGTAAGAATGTAAATATTCAAATCTATTCTTTATATTTGAATTATGCAAAGAATGCGTGGAATGCAGAATCTTCTGATGCTGAAAATTCCCTCGAATATCACCGCTAGCTTCAGCATGGCTGATTGTACCAGTTCTCAACCCGTTTCAGAGGGTTCAGAAATGCAATTCTTTCGCCAAAATTATGAGTGAAATGTGTATTTTATATGACGTTTATATACGCTCTATCGATTGGCGTGCTCAGATTTGCTCTATCACTTAGCGTTCAAAAGTTGATCAGAAATATCGATTTTCGAAATACTAATCAGAAATCGATTTTGAGGTGATCATTGGATAGAGCATGATCGACTCTATCAGAAAATATATCCACATTTCGCCAAAAGCATCACTGAACCGAAATGAAGCGGTTCAAAAAGTGACAATGCTTGTTCAAAAATATTTGAATTTAAAATCCCGCGAAAAACGCAGCAATACGAATCTCAGCATCGATTCCGGGGTAATCGGATGCGCTGATCCCAATGGTGCTATCCGTTTTTCTGTACAACGCATATTTATGAAGTTGATCGAAATATCGAATTTTGCTAATATCGATTTTCGATCAAAGCGAATGCGATCATTAGATCCGGTATGGTCGATTGACCATGATTACACGTGTAAACAGGGATAATCGATTGATTTTTATGCGAATTCTGTGGATTTTGGAGGGAAAGGGTATACTGTAGCCGTGGTCGTACTGTAACTCTCGTACCGTAACGTTGTGATAGAACGTATGGAATTCTTGCGGCTGGCCATTTGTCGTACGTCATACGTACACCGTTCCTGTAAACGCCTTTTCTTCGGAATTCTTTTTGCCCAGCAGCTTTCCCACGAATATCTCCTTTCCATTTATCTAATTGAAATAGAAATACTTGTACGCGTTTTTCCCCCCTCGAACGCATGAAATAAGAACGTGATACCTTTTTGCGGTAATACCCCGACGTTTGACCCGTACAATTCTTCTGGAAAAAAAACAACTAGCTTCATGTTTCGTGCGCATTTTTATATGAATGCTTCTATTGTCGCACCTGACGTGAGGCTTTGAGCTCTTTCGAAATCTTCTTCTGTCAGATATGTGACGTCTTCTTCGTTACCTTGATTGAGGCAAGAGAAAACCTTGTCATGAATTCGTGATTTTTTAATCGATTAAATGCGGCGTAGTATCAGAAGAAGTTTACGGACTCAATTTCGAGTATGACGTGGTCAAAATGCGGGGGGGGAGGCTCGGTTTGCAATTTTTACGTCTCCTGTTTTCTACATTTTGCTCTATGATGAAAATTTTAAGGCAAAGTGTTCAAGTGCAAAGTAAATTTTCTATACACCGAATGCTGAGGTCCTGGCCCCTGGTTCGGATCGTGCTCATACGATCACGTTTTCATGGACGCTAAAATGTTTCCACACTGAAACGACTGAGACACTTTTTATTCATACCGCTAGTACTTCTCGTGTATGGAAAATGCATGGCATGCACGAAGGCGTGCTCATGATACTTTACGCTGCTTCAAAATTGCGCAATCGAGGTACCCATTCTCGTGTGCTGTAGTTTACAGCACATAAAATGCCATATACCGCTCAAAAATCCATGCCATAATTAATGCTGATCAGCCAGAATTGCTTACCAGCAACGAACGCAATCACAGTACAGAAAATGAATATAGTAAATCCGCATTGGCTGGATCCCGTCCAGCGGATGTCCATGATCCTCACAGACAGAAATCTTCAATTAACCAAATTGTCTACCCACGTTGATCCGGCATTTGATATTTCTAATTGCGGGCGATTTATGACCCTGGGTAAAAGAGGAAAAGCACAGTTTTCTGACGGCTGCTTCTCGGACCAGCTGAAAGGAGAGGACGTTTTGGAAGGACCGAGAACGCCTCCCTCTTTTACAATAGCACGAACACCACTGCCTCACTGGTCCAAGCGAATGGGAAAGGAGGGTACCGTTTTGAAACCGGTTCCAGCCGCCCAGACCCGTGTACTAGTATTTGCTAAAATACTTTTAAAGCGTCCACTTTTGGCAGACCAATGCTTCACCTGACCCTAGTCCAGTCCATGGACTCCAATATCCTGTCCCATATGGTCGGACAGTCACCGTACAAAGCATCCTTTTTTCCCCCAACCAGATGGCGGAGAAAATATTAGCTAACAATAGCACAAAAGGCCCCAGAAACGGTGCTGGTCTGCCTTTCTTCGACAAAACGGCCGAGCATAGCCCAATTTGACCATTCTCAATGTAAAATCATGCTTTTCTTTCTCATTATTTACTTTTCAAAATCCAGTTCATCCTGAACGAACTGGTTCAATCAATCGCACAATGTTTGCATCCATTTTTCTCGCCTATATTACTTTAGAATACATGATTTTTCTAGAAAAGATTTCATAAGACTTCTTCTAGAAGAGTCTATTTCCGGATGTGTACTCGTGTTTTTTTTCATTCAAATTTCAAATTGTTTGCATACACCAGAGAAAGCATATGATGAAGCGGTTACAGTATGCCAAGCCCAGTAGGCTTGATTTCAAAGCTGAAATCATGGATCAATATCGAAGATATTCATTGGCATCAACCAATGATCAAATCAGCAATACATAAGCCAATATTGATATCAGATATTTCTTATTCAAAATCCCATGTATCAATAATATGTATGACCATCGAGAATATGCAAATCTAGTATCATCGCTTATTCTTATTAGAATGCTTCTTCTTATTCAACGCATGCATTTTCCCTTTCCGTTTCGAACCCTTGGTGCCTCGGAATCCCTTGGTTCCACCTTTGGCTCCTTTGTGAGCTCCACTGGAACGACCGATTGCACCGCCGCCACCGCGTTTCTTCTTCCGAGGTTTCTCATCTTCATCGTCGTCATCAACCGGTGCCGAATTCTTCACGTGCACTTTCTTTGAAACGGCCTGAAATCACACGATGGTCAGATTGCGCAATCTTGCAAATACCGAACTATCTTACTTTCTCAATATCCAATTTCGGTCTTTTCGATTCCACGCGTTTCCATATGTCCAACGAATTCTTTTTCTCCTTTTGCAATGAATTCTCGTTTGGCAAAAACTGAAATCAAGAATGGCAAGTTGAGTAAATATTCATTTGACAAATAGCCTCGCATACCTTTCGCTTCTTTCCAGTGTTCTTGGCCGGTTTCTCTTTCGGTAATTTCTCCGCGTATTTGCCCAGTGAAGCGGTGGCTTCTTTTGCACGGCCTAACTGCTGCGCTACCTGAAACCGGGCAATGTTTAAAAATAGCCATACCAAGGGTCAATGAGACCCTGAGCAATCGTACGTACTTGTTTCGACGATTTCTTCTCCACGTTCAAACCGATCCCTTCCACTCCGCTGGCACCACTCGACTTTCCGATATTCCGTAACCGTTGTAATTCATTCTTGGCCACTCGTTCTTTCTTCGATTCTTTCAATTCGCCGTAATAATCGCGATACGGATCTAAAATAATCCATTTGTATCGAGCGAAAACTAGCAATTGCGCAATCTTACCTTTCTGATCGGGGATCTCGATCAACCAACGATCTTCGGGATTATTGGCTCTCTTGTAGCCCCAACGCGGTTTCCACGACTGAAAATGAGACCATTCGTGTACCCGAATATCGGAAGAATCCATCAAATTCTTACTTGAGTTTCCTCATCCCAAGCCATTCGACCTTTCTTCCGATTCTGGATTCCTTTCATTTTCGCGTATCGTTCCCATTTCGTCAACGGTACATCTTTTGGGATCTCTTTCTCTCGTGGCAGAATGGTCGTTGGTTTGGGTAGCTGAAATCGCGTATCGTTAGCATCCAGCCAATAAGGCCGAAAATAGAATCTTACCGTTGCAACGATGACGTCTTCAACGCGTTTCGTTGGAAGCTGAAATGAAGTTTTCTTGTACCAATCATACAGTACCATAATCCAAATCTTACCTGCCATAATTTGTTCACTAAATATTGAGCGTTATTCCTGGCCATTTCTTTCAAATACGCATCTCCATTGGATCTGAAATGCAAATCCATGATCACCATGATCAAATCGAACAAAATCAGCTTACTTATATTGATCGATATCGAACGGATCGAAATCTTCCAATAATAAATTCCCCAAATCCACATTCGGCTCCACAGCTTTGACAACGTCCGTCGTTGTTGGCCGACTGATCCCTGGTTCTGGCATTCTTCTTCCTAAAAATCACCATGACACTAATTCACAAAATCAGAATTCACAATTCGAGATACTGGGAAGATACCCAAATACAGAAATTCATTCACGCATGAATCTGAAGGTCAATTTACTGAGATCCATGAAATTGACAAGCAGCAATTCTGCCCAAATTGTACATATCATCATCAGTGAACGCGGATAAATCCGGTGTTGATCCGAACATCGACAATATCTGCTTTCCCAACCGTTCACCGAATTCTTTCAATTCGTCATTGGATCCAGTCGTAGATGCGATCCGATCGTATAAAGGCGTACAACGTCTCAACGCGTCCAATATTGGTTGCAATGCTGCGTTCAATGCTCGATCCGTATCTTCAGCGAGAGTATTGGCAGCGAGAGTATCTGGAAAAACAGAGGTATCAATGCAAAATTTCAAATCCATCATCCTTACCTGGCATAGGAATCAAATCGTAGACCGCCTCGTCATCCTCAATTTCATCTTGACCAAACGCGTTCTGGTTTGTTTGTACGTCCATGGCCGACTGGGCTTCAGTGCTAAAAATAAGCTCTTTAGTTTTGGCTTGAACAACATGCCAAATCCTTACCTGTCCCTTTTGACCGAAATAGACTTCCGTTTGGCATCGCGCTTCTGGGCCTTCAAACCCTGAAAGAATAACCTCATCAGAGACTACCCGAATTTAAAATTCAAAATTCGCTTACCCTTTCAGGAATAGCATCCAAATTCCAAAAGCAGCTTTCATCCACGCTCGTAACTGGCTCACTACCATCCGCAACGATCGACGACCTCGCAGCCATCAGACAAGCCGCCCACAAATTCATTCCCAGACGTCCCGGGAGTACGGCTTCGCATCGTGTCCAAAATTGCAACGCCAACGTCGACTGGGGTTGAATGTCGCGTAGAAAATCGATCAGATCATTTCTGGACAGTCCCATGGTCAGCACCCGACCGGAATCCACATTCGAATCGTCGTTCTCGACGCCCACATTGATCACCGTGATCATAAACGCCTTCCCAGTGGCCAATAAAGCGTCTCGGAACGAAGAATCAGTTCGAGCTTCTTCATCCGCCACAAATTTCAAAGTATCCGCCACCTTAGTGCTGTTGAACCAATCGTCGTACGATTGCTTCAGTCCACGATCACTGGCCAATTTCCTGGCGTCGAATAGTAACTGCCAAATACTGTCCTTGTCCAATGAATCCAATTCTTTGGCGTCGATATCGATAGCCGAGAAGCATTCGTTCAATAAATAATGAATCACTGACGAATAGGTGATTTCTCCAACGATGACCGGTGAATTCAGTCCCAATACGTCGTGATCGTCGGTGAATACGAATACACGCATGGGATCCAAATCGTTGAAGAAATAATTCTCATCCGACGTAATTTCATTGAAGCTTTTCACGCTGGGAGCCATTGGAATCTTGGCAGCCGCTCGTTCACAATACAAGGCGAATATCTCGTCTCGTGCACTCATCAACGCCAAACCGTACAAATTGTCGCCAATATTCGACGGTTTCACCACTTTCAACGACGTCCACCACAAAGTCAATGCGTCCGGACTAATTTTCCAACGTTCCAATAATCGTTTCAATTTATTGGCCGCCATTCCAATACCGAACGTACCGTCGCCTTCGCTTTCGCCGGCGATTATCGGCCCGTACGAAATACCGTCGAACAATACCGGCAGAATATGGGGATTTTGAGAATGCTTGCACAAGGCTCCGTTCCGCAATACGTCGAATTCCACATCCGTTTTGTATCGTTCCAATACCGTTGACGCGTTGAGACCCAAATTCTCGTTCGTCCACTGTTGGCATATCGCTCTCAATTGACGACCATCGGTATGATCCCAGAATCCGGGCACGCATTGAACGAGTCTCGCCTCGTGTTCGAAGAATTTCCACCACCGGTAATGTTCCAATGTCGGGAAGCACAGATCGTCGGCCGTGAACGGTGCCAAATAGAATATACTCAACGGGTTGCATCGTCCGTCCACGGAAATCGGCCATGCGTGATCCACTGGCGCTTTGACGATGAATGAATTCACGCGTTGTAAATGAGTGTTCAATCGATTCTGTCCGGCGGCCGTGAGTTGAAGCAGGAAATCGGCGAAGAATTGATGCAGACTCGGAGTTTGTATCTTGGATACGGTCGTTGAACCGGACTTGAATCGTTGCCGAATATCCATCAGTAACATACCTACGAGAGGGAGTGGTTTAGCGTTGAAAGACACAAAAAATAATCGCTTACCCAATCGGTTCTTTCCTGAACCCGGAATGAATGGAACGTTGACGGTGTTGAATGTTCGAAATAAATTGTATAGAATCGATGCGTTCAATTTCCATCGTTGAGTCCATTTGACGAATGCGGCTGGATCTGCGTTATGCCAAGCATCGTGCACCGGAATAAACGCGCCATACTCGAATGTCTCGAATTTCGCTCGTTCATTCTTCCCGGATCCGAATCGTAATTCCACCAATAACGAATCTCCCGTGGCCAATAAAGCTCGTAGAATGTGATTATTTTGGGAGAATTTAGCCGCCAATGCTGTTTCGTATAAATCCACCGCTCGCGTTCTGGCCCACCGTTTCAATACTGCTATGGATGGAGTCCGATGATCATCGACGTCTTCCGATTCTTCCGGATCGGTTACAGTTCGTTTCGACGCCCACATGAAATCGGTCGCTTTCTTGAAATACGACGGCTTCTTCGGGTCCATGTCGCTTTTCAACGACGCAGCCTTGTCGACGTAACCGAATTCCTCCAGCATTTTGCATTTGACGTAATGTTCCACGGTGAAATAACAATGGCCGTCGATGACGAATGTGGACGGGTAATCGAACGTCAACGGATTTGCTTGACCGGCCAAAATGACAATCTCCTCCGAGATGATCGGCGTTGCTGATGAATTCGTGCACGCTGGGCATTGCAGGACATCTGAAATAGCCGAAGTTACTACCCAGTCCAGAGAAAAATCCAAACCTTACTACCTGCATTATCCAAATCATTCTTCAAATCCGTGAATTGACGCCGAAGTTCCATAAGCAGCCGACCGGTCATATTTGAACCGAATATGCACGGTTTGCATTCCGGATGCATGGTGAAGAATACCAAAGCCACGGGCGAAATCGAATCTTCGTGCGAACGTCGTGTCAACGCGTCCAAATGCATGCCAATAGTCCAATCGCAATCGAAGCCGTTTTGAGATTCGGGCGTTTCCAATAAGACCGAATCGCCGGTTTGAATCAATAACGCCCTCAGTTCTGGATATTGAGCGAATTTGAGTTCGGTGGCCGCTTTCAACGCACTGAAATATAGAAGATCGCGCGTCAACGATGGGTGAATCATCGATGGCACACGCAGGCTCACCTGTACATTCTATTCTTCTTCCAATTCTCGATATCCGCCAACGGTACGTTCAATAAACTTTCCCGCAAATATTGACGTAATCGATTTCTGGTCAATTGCAACGGCACGTATCGCACTGCTTCCAATCTTTGGACATCCCTGAAATGGCGCTCGCGTTGATTTGCATTCTAACTTCTAATAAGCTTACCTGAGCAATAAAGCGGCAACATGGTGCTCCACAGACGGATACAAAGTCTCTCCAGCCAATATCGGCGCATCGAACGACGTCGCCAATGGTGAATACGCGTCGACCAATGGAACGATATTTCGACAATTGATCACCGTATCATGGCATAGCAACTTCCTGAAAACCACCAAGTTCTGATCATCGAGATCTTGAAATTCCATCGCATTGATTACTCTGAAAATACAGCATGGCATATATTGTCTGATCACATCATCATTCAATGCAGATAATTGATCGAACAGATCAGATTTCAGCAAACAAGACGAGATTTCAAGTGTCTTCAAATTATATTCTCAACCATAAACCAACAATATCCAATTCTCCTCATGAGGAGACATCAAAACCAACTTGCGCCTCCGAAATACATATCCTGATCGCTTAATCCGTATCAGCAATCGTCACTTCGACATCAACGCCTGGTTCGATTGAAATCGACGTCTGAAAATGGGCGATCATTAGACCAGCGCTTCCGAAGATCATAAAAATCCACTTACAATTTGCTTGAGAATTTCCGACGGACTGTGAAGATTGATGATTCGTTTATGAATACGCATTTGGAAACGATCCCAAGTCTTGCTTCCTTCACCGCACGGCGTTTTGCGACAGGTGATACGCAACGTTTTCGTCGGCATCCTGACCGGACCTTTGACGATCAATTCTTTCTCTTTCGCTCCACGTACCAATTCGCGACATACTGAAAGAAAATTGGTCATTAGTATATTCGAGCATGGATGCTGATAAAGACAGCAGCGTGTAAATTTACATCTGACCCATGCTAATTTTAGGTCAAAATATACTGCCGAGAAATTGACCAAATTTTGGTGCAAATAATGCAGCAAATAAATTCAATCTTACCTTTTTCCAACGATTTCACATTACGAGACGTCAACGTAATACGAATTCTATGAACTTGCGTCGGTTCTTCCAATCCTTTCTCTTTCGTATAAGCCTGAAATCAAGATTTTGTGAATATTGGAAAATTTCCACAGAAAATTGCCACGAGGGCAATTTTCATGAAAAGCATCATCAAAATTGTGCTTACCATGTTGATAATAACGACCTTCTTCGAAAAATGATCAAAAATTCACTTCCAAATACTTGTTATCACCAATAATTATTGGAAATCAAGAAAATTGATTATTTTCCAACGAAATTTTGGAGAATTTCTTGTGGTATTGCAGTCAGCGATGTAGATTTGTCATAAGCAGCTACGGATACCTGAACATCAAAATGTCCGCTTTGCGCACAAGCGTCAGCCAAAAAATGGATATTCGTTTCTGAAATTTTCCATTTGACAATCTTCCCCTGAATTCATAATTTTTACACGATAAATCTTCGTATTCAGTATTATAATTAGTTCACTACTTATTCCGAAGTTCTCACGCGTCCTGCCGTCCGATTTTCGACGACATTGGATATTTGAAAATTGAGTTGAAATTCAAAGATTTTATGCGATTTTGATTTTTCAACGGATTTTTATCAGTTATGGCATTTTCTGGCGTGCCTCCGAGACAACCGAAATATGGATACCACGGGTAAGATTATTAAAAATCAGTATTCCTGATTATGACGGAAAACGCATTTCAGACTTTTGAAACCACATCTTTCAACGGAAGAAATTTCGGAAGAAGGAAATGACACGGATTCGAAATCGGATTCAGATAAAGGTAAGCAAAGAAATGTCGAGCCATGCAAGCTTTACAATGAAAAATGCTTTCTTTCAGTACCAACGGGTGCAAACGGCTCAACTCGACATTCCATTTACGCTTGTCAAAAGAAACGTCGTCTGGAAGCTCAAGCCGCGTTTCAGAAGCAATTGGAAGAACGTCGGAAATCTAAAGGTACGCTCCATTCATATCCAAGCTAGTGTCTGATCTAATGCAAATCTTTTTTAGCTGCTGGCATTTCGAAGAGCGTACTATCGACGAGTCTTCTGACAGCTGATCACGGTGCTCATTCTCAACCGATCGTACCGTCTGCCCAATGGTAAGAATTTTGTTTCTCAAAGTTTGATGATTCTTAAATTTCTCTTCTTTCAGCTTGGTTCCAGTGAAGAACGTTGAAGCGTCGACCAGTGCACAACTTTCACCGCCGCCGATGAATCTGGACAGTGGTTACGTAACGCGTAAAGAGTAAGTGAGGCATTGACATGCATTGAGAGTCGACAAAGTAATATTCATTTTTAGGGTCGCTCCTTTGCAATTGGTGGATATCAACGTCGTTCCAGTGGCTGAAAATTCCAGCGTGCATTCATTACCAAAAGACCCGTCTCCAGTTGATTCTAAAAGGTAATCCAGGCAGTAAGATTTGATTAGCATGATCATCATGTTCCTTGTTTTCAGTTTACCTCCAATACCGCCGCCACGTCATCCATCGCCACCAGCGATAATTGTGTCACCCGCCGACCAGTACAATCCAGCCGATTATTTCATAATCAACGGCCAATATTACCGTATTTTGAACGTCCTTGGCAAAGGTGGATCCAGCCAGGTAAGTTTTGATGCCAGATTTCCCCCGGATAAAACTAATCATTTTCTATTGCAGGTGTTTCAAGTGTACGACGAAGCTCAAAAGAAATGTTTGGCCGTGAAACGCGTCGATTTGTCAGAAGCCGACCCAGACGTCGTCATCGCGTATCGGAACGAAATCCAATTGCTACAGCGGCTACAGAAATACCCAGATCGCGTGGTCCGAATGTTTGATTACGAGTATCTCGAGGAGAAACAACAAATATACGTCGTCTTGGAGAAAGGAGACACCGATTTGGCATCGCTGTTCAAGCGTCAAAAAGAGAAACTCACCGATCAGATGATCGCGTTCTACTGGTCGGAAATGCTCAAGGCTGTTCAGGTGATCCATGACGAAGGTAATTAGTTTATCAGCGTTTTGTTATTTTTCATTAACCATGCCTATTTTTTCAGGAATAATTCATTCGGATTTGAAACCAGCCAATTTCCTTTTGGTGGCCGGCAGCTTGAAGCTGATCGATTTTGGTATCGCGAACGCCGTTCCAGCCAACAAGACGTCCATCACTCGAGAATTTACGGTTGGAACGTTGAATTACATCAGTCCAGAAGCAGTTACGGTCGTGGACAGTGCTGGAATGGATGCCAAAACCAGGGTATGACGTCATTATTCATTTCTTTTACTCAACTCTGCATCTCCTTTCTGTTGCAGGTGAATGTAAAAAGCGACGTATGGTCTCTCGGATGCATTCTTTACAATATGGTATACGGGAAGACACCGTTCGAAGATTTCCGCGGAACTGCATCCAAAGTCGCGGCGTTGATCAATAAGAAATGCGTCATTACGTATCCTCCTGCCAATTTCCAAGTTATTGACGTCATGAAACGATGCTTGGAACGGGATTGCAAGAAAAGGGCGTCAATCGAAGAGTTATTGAAGCATCCGTATTTGAAAGCCCATAACGGTAAGCCGATTTACTTTGATTTCTTGGATAACGAGAAGTTGATTTCAGGAAACAATATGCCGACCGATGAAAGCGACGACAAACTGCGTATGTTGGCGGAGACCATAAAGGAAGCTACGCCGCGGACAGGAGCACGTATGATAAAGGTGAGCGTTTGGATGGCATTCATCCATTGTTGGATTTATCAAATCCACGCATCCTGGCTCAATTATGAGCAACCAGCATATATCCGAATATAAACGCGAGTCTCATTTCAGGCTGCCATGGATCAAGTGAAAATGGCGTCCAAAAACGGTTATTCAGTCGGACAAAGGCGAAAGTAAATTACGATACTAAAATGATCATCATGATCGGAATTGATCATTTCGCTTGCTACTTATCATTTCCTTCACTGCCGTCCATTTGGACGATATTCATGGTGTTCTCAATTCGTGTAAGGTGTTCGTTTTATTCGAAATGCTAGATTGATACTATGGAATTCACATGTAGAATGATTGCATAATATAAAATTCAACAGCCAAAGAAAAGTACAGCGTAAAAACCGTGAATAACATGGAATATACAGGCCGAATAGAACCGTTCAAATAAGCGCACTGTACATGTGCACGTATACAAAAAACTTGTCAAAAAACATGATCAAAAAAGCATAACAATAAAAGGCTCAAATCATTATGCCATTGCCATAAAAAGACTGGTAAAAAAAAACTGGCGTGATCATGGTTCGAATAGAAAGCGAGCCAACAAAAAAATGCACCATAAATAAACGAGCCATAAGACAAACGATTGGATAAGCGACGAATGTGCATGGCAAAACATGATTACCAAATTATTCCCCCCACTCCCTGAGTGGAAATAACAATTGTTGCGAAGATGGACGGGCAAATTGACAATCGATGATCGAACGAGATGAAATTCATACGTCGAATTCGTTTTGCATCGCGCTGAGATCCTTCATGAGACTATCCAGATTTTGCATTTGCGCATTCAGCTCTTCCGTGCTGTACGAACGCTGAAAAAGGCACCGTCTGATCACGGTTGAATTGATGATTTTCAAACGCTTACCGGTAATTCATTATCGGTTTCTTTGCCAGAAGAATATGCCGTATCCGAACCGCCTTGATTCGGCCTTGCATGCATAGCTCGTGCTTTAGTTCCGATGACGATTCCAGCCGGTTTCTGTTTCGGGCTTTGATTGACCATCGGCGGAACATGACGAACTGAAATGTGGAGATTGCAATTAGTACAGAGAAAACCATAGCATCAATATCTATACTTACTCAAATGAGTTCTGGCAGGCGTCTGACCCAATGGAGGCGGAGGTGGCGGTGAACTCAAAGCCGTGAATGATTTCAACGGATTACTGGAACCAGTCACGCCACTGGCACTAATAATTGATGGCCTCGGGGTTTGATCAATCGTCGATTTCGTCGGCGCAATTTGAGGTGGTGGTGTTGGTATCAATACACCAACCGTACCCGCCGATCCATATGGACTGGAGCTGCCATCTCCTGAAAGAAGCATCCGATTTAGTAACAGCCAGCTGAACACCACGCTCAACTTACTATTGACGGTCATCTTTGGACCAGTGTAAACAACTTGAGGCGGCGGTGCCTTTGCTGGCGGATATGGCCGAGGTACGTCGACGCTGCTGGACGACTGGTGATGATGATAGCTTCGAGACAAAGTCCCAGATGATGTTGGCATAGCTGAAAGAGAAATGGTATTCTTAGCTTGCACAGACTGTCCAAAAAACTGGAAATCATCAGCTTACCTGCCAAGGAATGATATCGAGGCGGTTGTTGCTCTGGCAATTCTGTGGCTGGAGGCGATGGGCTTCGTCGTTTGAAATCTTGACTGGACGGATTCCCCACATTTCTCAATTCCAACGAATGATCGTGATGAATCCAGAGATCCGGTGGTGGTTTGGAATCGGCTCCCACTAATCCGGTCGTGCCGCCAGCAGTTTTCTTTCCAGCCGTATAGCCAGTTTGAGCTCGTGAACGATACCGTCGTCGGCATAAATACACTGCCGCAATTATGACGGCCACGACGGCCGCTGATGCACTTGCTCCGACGATGATCAATATGTTCTGCTTCGATAATCCGGTATTGCCACTGCCGGAAGCTTGATTTTGATCACCGTCGATGGACGTTCTTGAACCGACGCCGAGTTGATCATTCTTGCCAGCTTGCGAAATAAAATCGCCACTTCCTTTTCGTCTGGCATCATCTGAAATGTAAGAGAGGTGAACTTTGATATTTGAAAATCAAAAAATACCACATACCATTAGGTTGATGTTGGTTTTGACGCCCACCATTGCCTGGTGCGAATCCAGGTGCCATTCCGGAACGAGGTGCACCAGCTGCAGCCACGACATGATACGATTTGATGGGCGAGATTGGGCTGTATCCACGTTCATTGACCGCTTGTATTTTGAAGGAATATTCCGTATCCGGTTGCAAATTCTTGATCGATGTACTCATACGATCACCGCGCACTGGTTCCATATTCCATTTGTCATCCGGTTTCAGATGATCCGTCGTATAATAAAGTAAATATTCTAAAACAACAGATTTTAGGATGCTATCAAATCAATAATCGCAACTGAACTTACGTGTAATCTTCCCATTCGGATGCTTTGGTGGCTGCCACGAGACCATGACGCTGTTTGCACTGTCCGTTGACGGAATAATGGTCAAATCGCGAGGATATGAACTCGGAGCTGAAATATAAAATAGAATTAACTTTGCCCAAAAACTGCAAATGATAACCATACCTGCTGCCAATGATTTTGTTGACGCTGTCATGCTCCATGGGCTTTCTGTCCGTCCAATAGCGGCTTTGACAGTGAATTCATACTGTTGATCCGGCTTTAAACCATCCACGATTAATGTCGTATCGGTTGTATTGATTTCTTTCGACCGTCCACCAGCACCAGTTGGATGATATCTGACGATATAAGTCGGCTTGACTTCTTGCGGCGTATCTCGGTCCGTCCACGTCCACGATAATTGAATAGCCGACGATAACGTGCCGGTCGCTCGGAGACCCATTGGAGGTTCCAAATAACGCGTTGGTCCGGGTGTTGCAGAATCCAACGTCCGTACGGTTTCGTAAATTGGAAATCCATGGCCCAATTTGTTGTAAGCGCGTAGACTGACCACGTACCTATAAAAAAGCGTTCTTATTCATTTGCAAGTCTTGAATAACTGAATCAACATACTCTCTTCCAGGGCGCAAATTCTTGATGGCGTAGAAACGTTCCGTTGATTCGACGTAAGCTCGATCCACATCCGGCATGCCGATTCCCCAACCGATCTCGAAACCACGAATGATTAAACCATCGTCCAAAGGCGGAGTCCAATAAACCAGCACTTCATTGCTTCGAGCTTGCAATCGCAACGACGTTGGAGCTCCGGGAGGTTGAGTTTCTAAAAAAGAAAGCGTTTTAGATGATGCTTTGCTCTTCTGCACATGCTTACCATCTGCTGAATCGACGGCTGTCAATTCGACCGGTACCCACGCGGTATACGGTCCTTGGCCTTTAATCGTAACCGCTGCCACCCGTACCAAATACGCTTCTCCTCGTTCCAAACCAGGAATGACATGTTGAGTTTCTGGTCCTTCGACGCTGACCACATGACCACGTGAACCTCGATCGCGGAATTTGTAACGGATCTTGTAGCTGGTAATTTCTCCATTGCGTTGCTTTGGCGCAGGCGGTGACCATCGGATCATAATACTCTAAAAATGAAGCAGTCATTAGAGAGCTCATTCAATGCATTGAACAAATTCTTACGTCTGCTGTTACAGAAATGGCGGAAACGTTCGTTGGTGGTCCTGGTACATCCGAATCCGTGCGAATAATCAGCGAATCGGAAGGCGGCCCCGCACCGTTATTGTTCACTGCTTCGATGCGGAATTGATACTTGGTATACGCTTGCAAACCATGCAATACGTACGACGTCGTTTGAGCCTGAAAAAAAGTTGGTCAGCGTACGATGCCCATCTTCAAAGAAAGCAACAGTATTTACCTGTATCTCGGTTTCGTCGTCGTTATCCTCATCTTCATCGGAATGATGCACAGCGGAGGCGGTTGCTGAACCCGTGCCATCTTGATGAACGGAATAGAAAATTCGATAATATCCAATCGCTTCGTCACCGGTGGGTGGATCCCATCGAAGTTCAATAATCGACGATGCAATTGCATTGCCACGAAAATTGCGTACGCGTCCAGGGACGCCTTCTGAAATAACAAATTCCACTGAAACCACTGGTTTCAGACATTGAAAATAACACTTACGTTCAACGGTTGTCAAGACTTTCAATGGTGCTGAAGATACGCCGGCTCCATTCTTATTGTACGCCACCACTCGGAAGAAATATACGCTGCTCGGTAGTAATCGTCCAACAATAAGTTCCCTGGCAGCCGATGCCGACACATTGATCAATCGTTCCCTGAAAAGCCTTGTGGATGTATTCGATATGCAGAACTTGCATAAAAGCATACCTGTCTGATCCGTTTTGCTTATAATAGATGCTGTATCCTTTCAAATCGCCACGGCTTTGCAATGGTGGATCCCAGCGGATGGTGACTGCTCGACTGTCCACTTTGGCCGCCTTTAATCCCAATGGTTCGCTGGGAACTTCGCCGCCGCTTCCTTCCGTTTGGGTGACCTCTGAAATAAGGGAGCATCCGATTAAAACGGGAAGCTGCGATGCGCATGAAATTTGACATTCGAGCAGACACCAGAAGTTATATTTGTATTCTGCAGGCACACTGTTTTTACGCAAGCTCGATCAGGGTAAATATTTGTTGTTTACAAACAACAAATCAGATTACGTTTTCAACGTGTGAATAGACCAGGTTTGTTTGCGCATATTAGAGTATATATACCATGATGATGAGGTGAACATGCCAAACAGAAAGAAACTCGCGCAAGGTAGTACAGAAGAGTAGATGATATGAAAAATGAAGACTTAGAGCTAGCAACGCTCGCTAATAGGTATTATACAGATTTACAGACGAGCGTCTTACCGTACCCTGTGATTCAGGGTTGAAAAGGGAGTAATAAATCGTTGAATAATCTGTGGTAGGATTATGTGAAAGCGAAATTCACCAATTAACCACAGAAGCACGCGCAAGGACCAGGAGAAGACAGACTCACAGAAGAAATGACAATATCCCAAATTTATTCTTACCTGCCATTTCAACTAGCAGTTGAGCCGAAGCCTGGCTTGATCCAGCTTCATTATCGGATACGCATTGATAAACTCCCTGATCGCTTTTGACCAACCCAAGAATTTTGAGCTTCGTTCCTTCGATCTGAAAATCACGGTTTTATTATTGAAGAAAGCTATTATAAGAAACGGCTTACCGAGAAATATTCAGACGGAATAATAGGTTCTCCATTCTTCAACCAAGATACGCCTGGACCCGGCCGCCCATCAGTTTGACATTCGAATTCCGCGTCTTGTGTTTCTTTGGCCGATACATTCTTTGGAGTTTTCGTGAATACTGGCGGAGCTATAATAAAGGCCAGGTTACTGAGAGCAATTGCGGAAGTCGAAATTCTTACTTTGGACTTCAACTGTCGACGAAGCTTCCATGGAATCTTCGGAATTATTGACATGACAGACGTATACACCGGCGTCTTGTATTTCGGCTTTCTCGATCGTCAATGTACCTTGGCCGAGCTTCTTCAACCGAGCATTGCTGAAAGGCGATATTCATGTAGAATTCCATAAAAATGCGATTATAATTTCAGCTCACCTTCCAATGAAATCCAACGGTTTCTGATCTTTCGTCCACCGAATTTCCGGCTCCGGTTGCCCGTTGGCTGCACATTCTAATACTATCGATTCTCCCGCTTTCACAACTTGACCCTTCGGTTGGACTTCGAACTTTGGTTCGATCAATTCTCCCACCACTGAAATGAGAAATACCATTATTTCTGACGCAAATTTCAAAATTTGCACAGCGATACTTACAGGGATTCTTGGCCACTCGAAGACGTCCTTCTTTGCTAATTCTATGCTTCTCGCCGTTGTCCACTTTGCATTTGTACGAGCCTTGGTCTTGCGTTTGGACTTGTCGGATTTCCAACGATCCCGTTTTCGGCATGATGGTCACTCGTTTCTGATCGCCGATCATAACGGCGTTGTCTTTGTACCACGTGATTACGGCTGATGGATTGGCTTGAATTCGGCAAGGTAGAAACACCGTTTCACCAGCAGGAGAATTTCGATCCTCGGGTTGATCTTCGAATCGCGATAAACCTAAGAAATAGAGTCGTTTTAAACTAGCGGCCATAAATTACAGCAGACATGCTGTGCCATGTGATGTGGAAACGCGCATCTGCGTTCAATGCTCTATACGCTCCACTTACTGGCTAATGCTAATTTCGCCTTTCGGCTTACGAACGTCCATTGATCCTCTACGATGGCAGCGCATTGATAAAAACCATCGTCCACATCCGAAGCGGTTGAACCAACTCGTGTTATGACCAGTGAGCCGTTTTGCAAAACCGATCTAAAATAAAAAGGCCATTTATATTTGTAAGTCATCCAAGGATGATGAGATGCTTACATTCTGCCTCCGTTTCCAGCTCTTCCAGATCCATCCAACGGTCCGCCGTCTTTTCGCCATTGAATTTTTATTGCACCTTTCCCTGTTCCACCGCCGTCGGTTGCTTTGCTGCTCGAAGATACTTGACCAACGCAATCGAATCGAACAACACTATCCTTGACGGCCGCCGGTATGTCCTGAGGCTCTTTGACGAATACGAATTGCACGAAGCCATCTGAAACACGAGGAGTATGCAATTATTTATACATATATACAACGTAATTCAAAACAGTTGCCATGTCAGACCCAGAAACCCCCTGATTACACATTTGCTATTCAACAACACCCCCCCGGACTTCTTTCGTCAATCATCGAGTCCGAGTAGAAAGCTTTGAAGCAAGCTAATGTAAAACACGCGAAACCACCTGTTGCTTTAAATTCTACGCGCTAATTTGCTTCTGGTTGCAACCCCACGTGATTCCCATGGGGGAAAAGCGGTATCATCCAGAAGACTCGTCCAGAGAAGCACGACATCGACAGAAACGAATCTTTCTATCAAGATGCCGGCGGCTGACGAATCCGACTTCCATAATACGATGGTCAATATATATATAAAAATCCCCCCTTAACAAGGCATATAAACATGCATGTCGATCAATAAGACCGACAACGTTCATCGTCCCCTTGACAACTCTGGCAGCTAGTCAAATAATCATTTTGAAAAATGAATTGGAAAACTGCATTTTCTAATAGACCCCCAAACTCAACATAGGAGCAATGTCGAACTCCTGGAAACGAGTGGTTTTTCCCCCTCACATGTGAGTGAATAATAAATTCACCCTCATTCGCAATCGTTGGTACACGATTTTTCATCCGCACCCCAAACAGAATGCCAAATAAGACGAATATCAAACAGGCCGAGATGCAAATCAATCATCTCTCTCGTTCGAAATCCGAATGAAACAGGGGAGGGGCAGCTGCTATTCGTAATCGTAAAGGCTCGTTTGTTGAAACGGTCGAACAACGAGTAATTCCACTCTCACACCACCCCGAAACACAAACTTCTTCCCCTAACCGGGGGTCCTTTTTCTTCACAACGAAGAAAGGTTGACAAGACAAGAATTCGTGCAAGAGAGCGGTCAATGGCCCGGATTTATTCGGCGCCAAACTCTCCGTGCATATTCATGCGAAAAACTCGAAGGCAAGGCAAAAACCCCCGCAAACAATGTAGAGTTTTAAATGGCCATCTAAACTTCGATGGAGACTAGTAGCGAAAACGCTTCTCACGATTCGAATGTCCAGCAGAAAAATAATATGGCAGTAAAGGGGTAGCAGCAGCAGAAGGAGGGGACAGTGGAATGCTAATGCGAGTTTACTTCGTCTCGCTTCTAACGAATTGGAAAATCCATACACCCGGATTTTCCACAGGGCCAGCATAAAAACTAACGTATCTGGCACGGATAATCCGAAAAACAGAATAAAACCTTTCAGCAAATAATTGCCGAAAACCAGACCTTTTCCGTCAGCGAATAACGAATCGCCAACAACAATTCATCAGGTCCTTCCCTCCCGCCCCGAGCTAATTTTTTAGAATAACTCTCTCGATAATACAAGCTGCCATGTCAATTATGGCAATCCCCATCAAAAAATGAACAACTAACCTTGCGAAGATGCTCGTTTCGATCTGAATTCATCCGTAAATCCGTCTGGTAAATCCGGAAGCGCATAACCAGCAGTAATAATAACCAGAATAAGGCAAGAATAAACGAGGGCAGTAACTGCTAGCGATTGCATTCTTCTCCGGTCCATAATAATTGATAAAACGCAACGAATGCTATCGCACCATGAATTGAAAGACGGAAAATAACGACGACGACCCTTTGGTCATGAGTAAAAATTATTCCAACACACGCCGTACACTGGGGGACTGAAGGGAGGGGAAGACGAAAAATAAATTGTCTGAGGCAACTCAGGCCTTCTTTAATAAGGGGAATAATAATAGCCGCATTCGAATTGATCTCATCCAACGGTACTTCGATGAATAAAAACCAGCTAACATAACAATTACACTTTCTTTTTGTTGAATTTTCAGACAAGAAAAGAGCGAGCCGACATACCGGCGCCTGGCAGCAAGCCTTCGATGCCCCGTTTCATTTCCTGCGCAACATTCCCATGAAACGGTCAGGTTTCAGGTTGCCGTAGAACTATTTTTGTTCTCAAATATGATATTCATGGCATAATTTGCGTAATCCATTTTGATCAGTCGATCTTGTTGAAAGCAATCGAAAATACATGAAAACGTTTATCATAGCGGTTTTTGTATTTTTACCCGAATCTGAATCTCACTTTGTGCCCAGCCACTTATGCATAATGAAATGGATATATGGGCGGAGCTAAAATTCCGGATTTTCTAGGAAATTCTTTCCTGTGGTGTTCTTCTTTCTTGATTATGATCAGCGTCTTGTGATTAGCAGCACCTTCCATATTCATCTCGTCTCCTCGCTTTTTCTTCACTGACCACCTGATATTGAACATTTGCATAAGAGTGACTTTCTGAGAGAATTCACCCATGCCTATAGAAGGGCGGACCATTTGAAAAACTGAAAATAGCTGATT